>JAEUYN010000358.1:0-239330 GCA_018257835.1 Euura lappo | reverse complement strand
TGAGTCGATCTAGGCTAGTTTCGAAGTGACTTTTTCTGCAAATTTGAGACATGTTTTCTCTACGTTTCAGACGAGTTTCAGACGATTTTTTTTCGCACATTTGGGAACATGTTTTCTTCACGTTTCAGACGATTCTGAGTCGATCTAGGCTAGTTTCGAAGTGACTTTTTCTGCAAATTTGAGACATGTTTTCTCTACCTTTGAGACGAGTTTCAGACGAGTTTCAGACGATTTTTTTTCGTACGTTTGGGAACATGTTTTCTTCACGTTTCAGACGATTCTGAGTCGATCTAGGCTAGTTTCGAAGTGACTTTTTCTGCAAATTTGAGAACATGTTTTCTCTACCTTTGAGACGAGTTTCAGACGAGTTTCAGACGATTTTTTTTCGTACGTTTGGGAACATGTTTTCTTCACGTTTCAGACGATTCTGAGTCGTCGATCTAGGCTAGTTTCGAAGTGACTTTTTCTGCAAATTTGAGAACATGTTTTCTCTACGTTTGAGACGAGTTTCAGACGAGTTTCAGACGATTTTTTTTCGTACGTTTGGGAACATGTTTTCTTCACATTTCAGACGATTCTGAGTCGATCTAGGCTAGTTTCGAAGTGACTTTTTCTGCAAATTTGAGAACATGTTTTCTCTACCTTTGAGACGAGTTTCAGACGAGTTTCAGACGATTTTTTTTCGTACGTTTGGGAACATGTTTTCTTCACGTTTCAGACGATTCTGAGTCGATCTAGGCTAGTTTCGAAGTGACTTTTTCTTGCTACTTTGGGAACTGTTATCGTCACAGTTGAGACGATATTTAGTCGATTTTATTTTGCAAATTTGAACATGTTTTCTTCACGTTCCAGACGATTCTAAGTCGAATTGAAGTGGTCTGTGAAAACATATTCATGCCACAAACTGATTAATACAGAATTTGATGCCAATAGTGTGGAACGAATGAAGTTTTGTTTGAATAAACGACCAAAAGATCGTTGATTATGAATAAATAGATATTAATGAGAAGCGAAGAGCTGACCGAGTGCGTGGATACTCATGAATAAGGTATAGAGATGAATAAAGAGAGTGTGGCGCGAGAGGCGGAGGAGGAGGGGGCGGGGCGCATAAGTGGTTACACACAAGACAAGACTCGCGGGGTTATGACACAGATGTGTATAAAATGAGAAAAAAGAAGATTATACCTTTTTTTCCAGGAGACTCGCGCTGGGAGATGAAAGAGCGAAAGAGAGAAGATCACAGATGAAAAGGCTGCAGCTGTGAATGTCTGTGGCCGTGTTGTGTGTTTGAACGCGTGACGTCTTAATCCGAGGACCAAATACCGCGTCACTTCTTAATCTTGGCACAATTCCCAGGGAAGATTGTAATCCGAGACTCAGGGTGCCTCCGCCTCTGACCTATGTGCGAGACCCAGGTATGGCTGCGTACACGAGATGAAAGAGACGGGGAATACTCTCAACCCTGACACCCTACGCCCCTTTACCACCTGCTGGAGCACCCAGCGTGGGCTCCCATTGAATTTGAAGAGCGTAAAATACCGAGTACAACAATATTGAGAAGGGACTTAGGATCCTTAGCCCCGTATCTAACCATGATGTGCGGGTTGCGGGGCTTAGGGACGATCAATATTTTGACTCGGGTGAAAATTTATAATGGACTGTGAAAACAAGCCTTTGCCTATTTCCACAAGCTCAGAATCTTTCAAGTCGTAGTCGGACCAAGTCGAAGCAACAAGTAGTCGCCCACGGTCTACATGCGATGGCGATGCGGAAGACACTATGCTTATCGCGTGGTGAGAAGCATGTCTTACTTCGGAATTTTGATAATTAATAGGAATCTGTTTTCTCATTTTTTAACGTTTTACACACTGTATGCGTGTACAGGAGGCGAAATTATGATTGCATGAGAAATTTTCAGGCGGTGTAAGTATGTATGTACACGGGTATCAACGTGAAATTATAGTTTTGAAGTAGATTTTCCCACCGGACGAAATTCCTGGATGGCGTTACCAAGACAAATCGTGGATAACTGTGAATCACTTTGACCAGATCAGAGGTGCTCACCGTTTATACAGAGTCTACAGATCACGGGATGCTGCTGTGACATTTATTCTCAATCGTGGTTCAATGTTTCTTCCTATAAGGTTTCTTAATATCAAATATGTAGAATTCGAATTTCAGATAACGAGCCTGATAAATTGGGACTTTGTACATATATTATCTTTTTTCAATCGAAACAAAATTGAAGCAATATATTGGTTCAAAAATGACTATGCAATTGTGACGTCCCCTATGCTAAAGTAGAAAACCTATGTAATATAGCAAAAACGCTGAAATTCAATTGCCTGTAATTTTTGTAATTTTCATTTATTCACGAAATAAAAAAAAAAAAAAACGACGTAATTGTCTCAAGCTATTTCACATTTTACGCATATAAAAAAGATTTCAATGCCGAATCCCATCATCCCTCTCGTTCTATGTCATAAAAAATACGCTTGGACTATGTTGAAGAAACTTTGATCATCGTTTGATATTAGACTAGCCAAAAAAACGTAAAACCTTGACCTTTATCACAGTTTTAATTAATTTTGAAAATACCGGAATACATGTGTGTGGAAAAATAGTGGCGATAATGACTTTTAATATAATTCTGCTCATGCTGGTTATACTTTCGTTTCCTCTGAATCACAGATTCTAATGATGGTTCAAAAATTCTTCAATCAATCAATCAACGTATTTTTCAGAAATTTGTCAAGGGATTTTCTATCCCTTGAATATCAATTTATTTCAACCAATTTCTTGCCATTCTTCACGAGAAAGAGATTTCATGAATTCTCAAACAGTTTAAAAGTGATTTCATGCTGTTTGAAACAACTTTGAATTGATTTCCATGCGATTTCACAACGATTGTAATAAAAGTGGTTCAGAAGTCTGTCAAGTGCAGAATTCCTCGTTAGGCTTTTGGCACACCGATAAATTATCTGTACGACCGTGTTTCATGATTATCAAACAGTTCGCCAAAAGGATGAATAATGGAAAATGAATAAAAAGAAGAGCGTAAAGCAGAAAGACAAGATACGTATTTCGTTATTTTTTGTCCCCCTTTTTTATTGACAACGGGTGTCTGGTCACGCGTCGAAGGGTTAAAGGGCTTCGGGATATAATTTCAACCAATTGATGTGGGGCCAAATCGTTCCCCCGCTGCGGCCCGGTTTCTCAACTGTTGACTTTGTCCGTACTGCCCATGCCGCCGGACCCGGTCTCTTGTTTAATCCCAAAACTAGCCGAGGTTTTGGTCTGTCGCGCAAGATGATTGGCCAGCAGGTGCCGCACGCGGTGCGTGGGTCTCATGTACAAGGGGATATTCAGGTATCCTCGTAAACACACCGCAATATCACCATCGATCACGGCGCAGCTCCTTTCATGATCATCTTTAATGGGAGAAACCGCGAGACAATTGTTCAATCCAAAAACCTCCATCTTTTTGTTGTGTTTTTTCCCCAATAATTGTGGTCTACAAATTTTCAGTATATTACAGTTAAAAAATGACGATGACGAGTCAATTTTTCTAGGTGGACACCATGTATAGATTTGACTGCGAATACAGTACACACAGATTGACCGGTGGTCAGATTGTCTCAGCAATGAGTCCGAGGACGAGATGCGATTGGGACAGGTGATGCCACGTTTAATACCGTCGGCGATATACTCTGATGAACTTCAATCGAACCATGACCATCGTTGTCGGCACGCGCCCGCACCGCCCTGAACCCCCGCCACGAAATGACCCTAAACCTTGTCCCTAGATTTGCAGATGCCCCGGGATCGAGAACCTCCGCGTTTCGATATTTAACGCTCTGGTTTCTGGTCCCTCGGTCCATTTTTACTTTATCATACAATTCCACCACATGCATGCAGATGGAAAAGAATTATCAAATAGAATAGTTGAGCTTTAGATTCAGCGTACTCCAGAGTCCGAAGTAAGAGTTGAAAACGTAGTGAGCTGGTTTGTGATAAGTAGCTCGCACACTCGATCAGCAACAGCAATTACGAAAATATTAGTCATTGCATAGTAGCAAAAATAACGGATGTGTCATTCAGTAGCATAAAGTAATAGCAATAATGATAGCAGAAATTTAATGATGGATAGATCGATAATAGTAGCAGAAAGGACGGATTTGACAATACTAGTAGCTAATATTCAATATTAGTCGATATTAGTAGCAGAAATGGTATAAATATTGATAATAGTAGGCAAAATATCACAATATCATAATAAATAGTAACCGAAATGACGAAATAATGATACTATTGATATTGATAATGATGTTGATGATTGAGGATGACGACTATCTGGATTAGTTGAGATATTAGGAATTTCTGTACATACGGACATTCAATTTTCGACTTTACTATTATGTATGATATGATATGACATGATTAGCAATGAAGGGAAGTGACTGAAAAGTGTTCAATGCATTAGGGAAGTTTCACGATTTCTGTTTCTATTTTCTCGTCCGATAATTTGGTCATCGGGATCGATGAAAAACTTGTTGCGCCTAATTATTTACTGTTGGTTTTCACGTAAATACAGTTTTTCGATATCAGCGTTTGAATTCCGCGGTCGAACCTGACGTCACACAGTATTGACCGACTGATGGCGCTGTGGAGAACCATGGTCAACAAAAGAAGGTGGCGACTGAAATACTGTCTGACGTCACTTGGCGTTTGAAAGTGAATAGTTCTCAATTGCTATTTAGTTTGAATGATTTTTATAGTTTTCTTAAAATTGTATTCAATTCTCATGAAGGTTAGTTCCTTCCAATCTGAGGAAACTTCAGCAATAAAAAAAAAAAGGAAATGTTGGGAAACAAAGAATCAATCTACGTAATGGAATAAAAGTAGCTGACATCCCTGTGAATGAGTAAATTTATTTCCCAAATTAACAAATTACCTGGCAAAATATAATCGCGAAACTGTAAAAGCCAGCTAATCGTATAAGTAGTTGAAAAAGATGAGTAGTTTTGACGTTTCGAGGATCTGTTTTCATTTTTTGTTTCTTCATTTCACTTAGTCACACTTGGAGTACCTCGCAGTCTTCTATCAAAGCGAGAATAAGCTATCCTTTTCACATTTTTTACAGTCTCTTTGCATGAAAGAAGTCGAAAGTAGGAGGTTGAACCAGTACAGAGACTCTGGCTTTGGGCTCAAGCCTCGTGGAACACAGCGACGATGAGACGCTGTGTCGTTTGATTGTGTGTGACTCGACTGCTGGCTTCTTTTTACAGCAACTACACTCTGCTTTGAGCCTCTTTGAATCCCGAAGCGCGCGACCCTACGGTGATTATTATTTCTCATTATCTCAAACCTAACTGCCTGATATTAAATGCAATTATATTCTTTGTAGCCCCGAAACCTCGAAAAAATCGTGAAAGAGGATTTAACTAGCCCACAATCAACGACCCGAAACAATCATAGCGTAGGCGTAGTTAGAAATTCGGACGGTAATTCGTGGGCTTGATAGAATCAAAGTGAATGAGAATGAAATTAATCCGTTGTATTTTTCACGTTATTCGATTCTAGAAGCCGAAGAAAATTCAAATCCTAAGGATCGAAACGTATTATAAGGATCTTAAAACTTCTGACATTAAACGAAGGGCTGGAAATTAAAGTTGAACAAGTCTATCAAAATGTTAATTTGATTATATAATGCGACCAAAACTTAGTTTCACATAGTTAAATCTGGTTAATTTTTGACAAATTAGTATTTGGGTCCCCGAACTGGAGACACTTTCTAAATCACTGGCTCTCTGATAACTGATCCACCATACGTCCCCATCGCAGATCCGGTACAGGAGAAAATCGTTGGAACCGAAAACCAACAAATTTCTATCTGAAATATGAAGCTTATTTTATTCCATCCACGAAATGACCCATGATTCAAGTAATATTGTTAGATTAGTCGTTAAAGGTTAGAATAAGTAAGCAGGACAGTCGATTTTATAATAAACATGATCCTTAGTACCAACGCAGATGATGTACAGTCGCCTCAAGTAAGGTTAGAAATAGTTAAGAGCATAGATTTTAGTGACTGTGGTTGTTTCATCGCATGATGTTTCTGAAGCAATTCTTCTTCGTGAAATAAATACGTCGTGTTACATTGTTTAAAAAAAAAGGGGTAAAAAGAAGTTCAAGTGACCAAAAATTCAACGATTGAGAATCTTTCGTCTCCAAACGCCACGTGACGTGACGTAGGGCCTCGAAAACCACTGTTAAGCATGGTCGACCGTAGCGCCATCTGTGCGTAAGCGGCACTGCGTGACGTCATGCGCGTGGCGCGAAATCCAAACGCTGTTTCGGAATACTTGATTAATTTAAAAAAGTAACAGTGAACAATTAAGCGCAATGAGTTTCCATCGATCATAGTCACTAGATAATTGGATGAGACAATTGAAAGCAGAAGAAAATTAGCTATTCATGTAACTTCGTGAATCTGAACGTGATCTATAAAAATATTCATGACCAATAGGTGAAGGTGAAGAGTGGTCAATCAATTTCCGTGCCTCCTTCTATCAAGGTGTGTATAATCATTGATCTCACGGCAATCTGCAATGCTCTACAAAAATTGATAGAACCGATCACGAAATTTTCACCTATACAAGCATCGATGCTGTGTAATAGAAAATTCTCCAGTTTCAGAGCCATGAGCGATCGTGCTCAGTCCGAGGCGGTTGCTTTGATATCCTGGGCCCCCAACGAATTAAAGTTCACCTGCCCCGAATCGGAGTTCGGGTTCGCTTTGGTTCAAACTTATCCAACATTTCTATGGGTATTGGACAAAAAAAAAAAAAAACAACTGTGTTTTCTGGTACCGCTCATGCGGTCCCGAAGACCACAACGAAGAACGGAAGGGTGCGATGGACGATGCAGACGCAAAAAATAAATTAGTTTGTATGTCAGTAAATGGGGGGAGGGGGGGCAGAGCCCATAGAATCAGGTTTCGTTGTACTATGTGAATTGTAACAAAAGTCACAAAGTTTCTAGTCGATATAAACGGTAGGATCCAAGGAGAAACGGGATGTGGCTATAATAACTCAATTAGCCATGATCAAGGATATCGATTTTCATGGCCGTCGTGTTGAGGATCATGAATTTCTACAATTCGTCACGAGTATAGTATGACATTTGAGTGGATCCGAGTGAATCGTACGTGCGGTGTCGGTGACGTCACAGTCTGATGATTTGTCATTGACTAGCGTAAAACTTCGCAACGAACGCGAACGCGGGCTCGAAACTTGCGGGTCACGTTACAGAAATCAGCATAGATCCTAATTCTTGCCCGGATTGTTGAACGTTGAAAGAGTTTAAAAAATAAAGGAAATAATGATAAGAAAAAAAAAAACTCAACCAACTGGATGTAAAAAAATAAGAAAATAAAACAAAAACCAGATGCGTCCAGATACAGAAGAACCGTTTGACACCGTGGACAAGTAGGCGACAAAGGCAGACGGAAGTAGAGAAACGTCGGATGGACAGCTAAAAAATTTACTCAACTATACGGTTGGCTTAAAAATTGCGAAAAAGAAGAAGTAAGAGCGTTTTTCTTCTTAATTCAAAGAAGAAAGTCATTATCGTTGAAAAAAAAAGGCTTCAACTCACAGAGAAAAATCGTTGACAGCAAAAAAATCGACAGGAAATTGGAATTCGATAGAAAACGTCGAAGGGCAGGTGTAAATGGCGCCCTTGGATTTGGGACAGAGTATATATATACGTATAACGAGAAAGTATTACCGAACAGAGCGAATGGAAAACGCACCCTGAAATTAGGGGCGGATCTTTAGCCTCTGTCTTTCGTTCGTGGCTAAGGTAGGCTATCGCTACCAGAAAAATAGACCCCCTTGGGCCCGGGGAGAGTCCGACCGGGACCCAGCTCGGGTCCAATTGCCTTTTTAACAAAATCATTTAGGCTTTAGATACAGAAGGATGAACGCCTCGCTCCGGACTACACGTTCTATTCAGTCTGGAAATAAAGACGACGCAAATAAGAAAAAATGACTACAAAAATAAAATCCGCTGTGGTCGGAACCCGGCGACCGAGAAACTCACGAACAAGTTTAAATCGGCTCACAAATTCATACAGACATTATCTTCAGCCACTGGAATCAGAGTTTTGGCGAAAACCTGCAGAAAAAATTATTAAAATGGGATAGGTAGTTTTTTTAGGCCTCTAAAAGAGTAGGAATTAAGGCTGAAGAAGAATACGAAATTAGCCAGGTTTTGCATCAAATTGAATCCGTTGATGCTTCGGATTAGTGCTAAATGTACAAGTGCAAGAAATTTAACTGAAAAAGAGGCAAAATGGACCAAACAAGAGTTGTTCTACGGGCTTAAAAATTGATGTGCAAGTTCGATCAACGTCAATGCGTCAAAACCTTAATTCCTTGGAGGTAGAAATTGTGCAGCTTCTTCGGACTTTTCTTTCGTCTCCTTTTTGACACTTGATAGCCTTTTTGTGGGAATTCTTTCAATTGTTCTTATAGTTTGACTATAGCTAGTTTTGGATATTATGGAGAATCGAACGTTTTGTTAATATTTGATTATGGGATTTACATCATAATATGTTGGCCCAATTATTGTGTAACTAGATGAACCAGTTGACATGTTTTCTAACTTTTAGCATCGGTGTTGTAACTCTTTTGTAAATCTTAACAATTTATTGCTCATAATTGAACTTGAAAGAAAGAAAGTCTGTCCATGTAGGTAATTCCCTCTTTTCCCGGACATTTTTGTCCTTTAGGCATTATTAAAAATGTATCTGATGACGAATAAATTGAATCATAATCGGTAATTTTTTAATGCGATACAAATTGAAATTCGAATTCCACTATCAGAGTTTAAGAAGTAATGAAACTATAAAAAATCTGCGGGATTTCGCTAAGGAATTATAATTCTTAATCGATATATTAATTATCAACACCAAAGAAATCGCTTTTTTTTTTTAATGAATCGTCAGAATAACGAATTTTCATCGAAATTAAAAGTCAAGCAAAATTAATCAAAATTATTTCAAAAGCATGGTTGAATCATGTATCAAGTATCGACGAATGATCGATATAGATCCGTTTTTTGCAAGCATCAGTGCGAGTATTGTAGAAACCTGCAGTCATAGATGTCTTCAATCTCGTTTGCGGTTCGTTTGAGAATTTGAAAATCAGCTAATGGGGTAATGACTGCGATTTCCGTTGATAATTCCGAGTTAATAATTTGTCCGAAATAATCTATTTTGCCAAAATCCAACAATTGCATTAGCATGTCTGCGTTAATAACCTGAAAAATGTCTACGAGTCTCCTTAAGATCGTTAACTACACCGTCGCCCGGAGAGCCATTAGTGGTAGGGTACGTGGGGTGGTGGTGGGCCAGGAGTCAGACACGTCCCTCTCCTCGAGACCCTCGGGAGTGGGTATATTTGTTTCTCTATGTACATTATTATCAGGTTAGATGCATTACTGCAACAATGGGTCCCCCCCCCCTACCCCGGTCATATTCAAAGTCATAAACCCCTGACGGACCTTAGCCTCGGGATCCGGAGACGGAGACGGAGACGGAGACACCGTGAATACCGTCTTGCGAGCGGGTTTTCGAGATTCCAACTTCAAACAAGATGGCGGATAAGATATACTGTCTTGGGGTGGAGAGGGCTACCGAAGGCCGCTAAGAGGGTACCACTTCCGGTCACGGCCACTTCCTGTTACGTTTCGCGTGCTCACTTCGAGCATACTATATCCTACTCTCATTCCTGGTTCCGTTTCACGCTAAGATTTACCTTCGCTTGCAGCAAACGGAAACCCGGACTCAGGGATCTTCACCACGGGGTAATTAGCATGACGGAAAATAATATCCTCATCCACTGAAATCAAATATTCACTCGATTCTTGCGTATCTGCATCCTGTTTACCGTATGTTTCGACCCAGTTCAAACAGTTCCTGAAAATTCTATGTCTATACAGTGATTGCATAGAATCGATATGAAGAACGTGCCGTGCAGATGATTTTTCGGTGTTAGGAAAACCGGCTTGTTTTATCTTCACCAACAGTCAAACAGAACGGTTAGCTTCCGCTGGTTTCTTATCCTGTTGTCAAACTCCAAGGAATATAATTGTCGACGTAAAAATCTTGAGACACAATATGACGGTACACTTTTTCGCTTAGCTTCTACGTACGTGACTCGCTACAAGCTGAAAGCGGTATTATAAAACGACGCTGCATAATCCTAACACGGATAGTGGCTACAATCGGAAATAATTCATGAATGAAGTGATCAAGATGCTCGGTTGTGTGACTCTGTGTTCTCTGGTACGTTTGTATTTACAGTCCATACACCGACGTTCAGTGTACGTACAGAGTACAGACTTACAGACTTAACAGATAATCGTGTAGGCGGAGCTGGTGATCGGGAGCTCGACTCGCATGCGCTCGATTTCAAATCCCTCCCACATTACGTCTTATGCCACTTCAAGTACGATAGAAACGAGAGAGATCAGAGAGAGAGAGAAATAAAGAAAGTGAAAATTGAAGGAATCAAGAAAAATGTATGAATGAATCGATTCTAGTCCGAAGTGTATGATTGTATTGATTTTCAGCTACTTCGAAAATTTAAATGAAGCAAAACTGAGGGGCTATTCACTCGTTCCGGAAGTCTTTGGACGTCGGAAGTCGCCTGTACACCAAAAATCGGAATGTATAGCCCCTCGAGCAAAACTCTGTGCTGAATGGTATCGTTTGGGGCTACCGAAGATTTACAGTTGGATATGACGATAGTTGGCCGGAGTTATTTGATAGCTAATTAATACAGTTGGGTGGTGAAGTTTCGATACCTTGCAGAGTTTCGGTCTTACAATTAACATAGTTCCTCACAGAGTTAACCGTTACCCTAATTGTTCCGATGTTCAAGCGCCCAGACCCCCGAAAACTCCCTGTAGTCATACCGCTAAATGGGACAAAACGGAACCAAGACGGTAGAAGCATTGACTGACATTCCACGAATGGTTAATCGCGATCTTACCACTTCGGTAATACTGCCATTTAGAAGTTTTTAGAAACCACTTATACAAGACTTGTTAAACCTAAGCGAAGATCGACTCTTCATTGACCAGAATTTTCGCAATTAAAACGGGATCAATACTTTCCATAATTATTTGAACAATTAACCGTAATTTATCCTCTAATCCCGACCCCATAGGACGCCAACTTTCGCATACTTCTACTTCCAGATTAGAAAAATAGCGAAAATAAAAATGGCGGATATTTTAATCGTGATGCAGAAATAATTTCGAGTATTTTTTGCGCCCGCGGTTGAGTGAAGTTGAAGCGCCTAAGAGGCAGGAGGGTCTCAAATTAACTCTTTGGTCCCAAGACCCTCGACGCGGGAGTCCCGACTCCCCAGGGCCCTGGCACTGGGTTGAGATAAGCCCCATGGGTGGCCGGGTGGGCCCTACCAGCGCCCCGTATGACCGTGCGCGGTCCCCTATCCTGTGCACCTCGGGCCCTGCTGTACCCCCCACCGTCCAAGTGTCAAGGGAGGCCCTAGTGAGGCCCACGTGAGGGCCGCGAGGTGGTACAGAGCTCCAGCCGCGTGTGAGAATCCATTCCGCGCGATTTCACAGCGATGGTAGGGGGTCGTATTTATTCTATTCGATTTTTTTCAACCTCTTTTCATTTTCATTTCATCATTTCCTTCGACAAACGATCACACCGCTGGGTTCCACGGAGTATAAACTCAAATTATTTGGAGCACCTAATTTCACATAGTCTGAATCGTATTTTTATACGCACGAACATTCGGGACTTACCGTGGAAAATTCTCGTAGAATGGGATCATGAGAACAGTCCTTATACACTATATTTTTCGAGAATCCTAACTTGTCTAAATATTTAGATACTTATAGCCTAAACTGCACGCTCTCAAAGATCTTCAGACCTGGGGGACTCACAAAGTGTGAGATAAGCTCTAATATACACTTGTTTTCATTCTGTTCAGTCAGATATGAACATCCTCGTCAAATGATATTCTAACACTCGCCTTTTGGAACGTTGTAACTTTTTGGGATTCTTCAAATCCGAAGAATTCTAGTGATTTCCGCTATGATTTTCAGTCTCAACTCTTCGTTGTCACTCCGGATTGAATAAAACTGCTCCCTTTTCAGCGAAATTAGCGCCTGCTCCACAAATTGACATATCTACATATCTAGTTGTCTTTTGATTCGCTGTAAAAATCAATTCAGAAAATTCAAAATCTAGAACTTTCGTAACATATTCTGTAATGTTCAAAGCATGTTCGATATTTTATGCCAATCTGATGAATAGTTTTCACACAGCAATTACATGTTACAAATCACTAGATTCAATTTGATTCAGACTGACTGTCCCGAAATTCCGGAAAGAGTGACATATACTTTATCGAGGAGTCAAAGAGAATAAGTAGATCACTCTAATATCGAGTCACCTTGAGAAAGAATTCAGAGCTCGATAGTTCCTGTGACTTCCAGTATCCATGAATCTGGGAGGTCATCCGTTCACCGCAGATTCCCTGGAAATCGGAGGCAGTCGAAGGAAATCGGTGAAGTTATTTATAAATCGTGTTACAATGATGTACTCGATTTCATCACCAAGATGTTGAAACTGAATAATGATGACGAAACCTGGAGAAGGGGCTTTGAGAACTTGGGTCGAAATATAATAACCGATTCGATATTGACGATATTGGTGGAGCATAGGCACACTTATGAAAGTCTTAATAGCCTAGCAGGCATCGAAAATCCAAAGTCTGTGTCGGTGGGTGGAGGCTAGCGTCCGCCTCCTGGCCAATGCGGTTGCCGACTCCCTGGGGGCGCCCGATCCTCCGGGGGTCCCTGATCCCTCTCCTCGGCCAAGTCACTCTAAGGACTTGTGCTGCTTGTGGTGCTGCCTGCCAGTCTCTCTAGTCACTCTACTAGGCCCCTTCAGTTCCTTAGTCGTCGTTAAACGGGAGACCGGCTAAGACGTTCTTAAGTCACTAACGCATGAGACTTGACTGGTTTTACTGATCCTCCGGCAGAGTCTCACCCTCGCCTCGAGGATGACGTTGACATAGAGACACAGTGCCGCATATGTACGAACGAAATTGATCAGACTTCAGATCGTTGTTATGTTTGTGCTTCGATAAACGATGGGACATCAGTGTTGTGTCACACCTCAGAGATAATCGTCGTTGCTGCATCGATAAGACAAGAGCCTGAAGAAACATCGGAAGATGTTGTTCAAAGGTAATAGCTCCAGGCTCGAACTGCTGATTGGAAAAATACAGGCGCACAAGGAGTCGCCGTCGCCACCGCAGGACGAAAAATGTCACCCCAAATCCAAAGGTCTGATTTCAATGTTGGAACGCCCTTTGCACCCTCATCGTTATCACCGTGTCTCGCTGCACCCATATTCACACTTGTCGTATATACAAGGGATTTCCTCACAGTAATTATCACCATCTCTTCACTATCTATCGCTCCATTAGTATCATTCGATCATTTTTCAAGACTTCCACCATCCACAGCGAGAAACATCACTCATATAATCCTCAACCCTCACAATTAAAACTGCTTTTGGCTTGTCCAAGTCCTGGTGGCGGCGTCTCCCATTATGTGGTAATCTTTGGTGTAACATTCACTGTCTGTATGTATGTATTATATCTACTCGTATGAACAGAGTATCGATTGCATGTTGAGAACGATCAAATCCAGTCGATAATCTCCCTGAAGTAAGTTTGTACTAGGTCGTATGGACAAAAACTGTATCAGGTCAGTGTCAAAACTGAGTAATAAAGTAATACACGAAACAAATGACATTCAGTCTCACATCGAAAAACTTGAATAAAGCGAATATAAGTAATTTTGCTCCATGCAGCATAAAATTTGTCATTGAGAGTAAAAAAGAGACGTTGAAGTGAATTGTTCGATGGAAAACCTGGAGTCTGATATAAAATCAGTAATCACTGACATTGCAATCTAGATCGAAGTTTGAAACTTGTTTTCATTTGGATCGCAGATGTTGATGGTCGCGCTTCATTGTACGAAGCTGTTGTTGCTTTTTTTTTCCACCGTTTCTTCTTGATCCCATAATTCACGAGGTCTCGCGGCGTTGATTTAGCTCTGTTATTAAGCATTGCCATAACGTTCTATAAATAGATAATGGTAACGCTGACACAACACTCGGGGGACCACACCATTGGCAGGTCGCGAAAAGAGTTGACCGTGTGTTAAGTGCTGCTATTCTCGCCCCGATGACACACGCTATTTCGTTTATATCTGTAAGAGTTCAGGACCTGATAGTCACACCGTCTAGAGGATCCATGTAGAATCTCTCATTCAGAGTCCGAACAAAACAAACCATCAAATCATCATATATATTGAAACGTTCAAAGTCACGAACGACCTGAATAAAATCTCCGAGTACCTGGGCCAAGGGTATAAGCTTCGACTCTACATTGCCAAACAGGTAAATTTGTTGGAACCGGATCTCTTGTAATTGTTTCAAGTGGCGATGGAAATCTTAGCGTTAATTAATCTCGCGGTCGGTGATTAGTAATTGCGGTGGTGGATTTAAGAGATCGTTAATTTTGTGTGATATGAGTAAACCCCGAGACAATGAGGAAGTAAACGAGGGTCTAGGCGCGTCCGGTAAAATTTAGTCGTCGCGTGTCGGGCGCGCGCTGTAAGTTTAATCTTGTGACTAATGCAAAAGTGGCGCCTAGCGAATTGGGACCGTCGAATAAACGCGCGTTCTGAATCAACGTGGGCAGAGGATGCGACCCATTTACCGTCGTCGGCTTGTTTCTCTACGCTTAATTACCACCAGGCTCCGACTGTCTTAGACCTCAATGGGTGGCGTTGATTGGACCTCGCGATATTCAGTTTCCCGCTCAACACCGACTCACTCGTATCCAGCAGCCCTGGATTCCGTAAAATCACTTAAATTGACTCGTGGGTGTTCTGATCCTCTGTTGAGTTAGTCGCAATTATGTACCAACTCGAACAAATGAGGAAACTGCTGCCCACAGTGGCCACGGCGTCACGTTTCCACGTTGCGATTCGACACAAAGTCTCGATTCCCCTTTCGTCATCCGTGTGAAACTCCGAACCACTTCGGACTCAGACCACGGAATCCACGGCGTAAGATCTCTGGTGCATAATGAGCGAGGTACACCTAGATAATGGTACAGGTTTTACCCGGGCCTCGAAAGACGTAAGGAGCACACGTAGCCTGCAAGGTGAGGTACTTCGGGTTCGTAAGGCCAAGAGAACCCGTCGTTTGCCTTGATTCGCCGCTACGACAATTGCGACTCGTTTTGTGCTTCACCTGAGGGTTTTACGGAATTGACCCGCGAAATCACCTGGAATTATTACACGGCCCACTTTGACTCAGTTCGGTTTACCACCGATTTATAACAGGGATTCTGCAAGGATCGGTTCAAAGATATTACCTTTTTTGGCCCTCCAACTCCGCCACAGTAGCTTTTTCTTCACAACCGTCCAAAGAAGGCAGCGCAAATGGCTCACTCATTCGTCATCATTACCCCCCTCATTTTTCACCCAATTTCGCGAATCCATTTATTTGCACTTTAACACTCGGGTCGTATGTGGGATTCTCGCGCGTCTTATTGATAGCCGCAACAATTTTTTTCACTCCGTAACGAACAAAGGAGCAGAAAATGAGGTTCAAGATCTCGCAGCGCATTGAATGGTCGAAGGATTTAATCGCGCGGAGCCTCGAGCCAGATCGCATCTATGTGTTTCACTTAATTCCCCTTCTTGGCTTGTCAACGTCTCTATCAAGTTCTCCTGTCTCGTTTCTCCCGCGTTACGAAACGATTTTTTTTTATTCACATCTTTTTACGATCTTTTCTTGCTCTTCCATAAACGGTGGTCTTCAGTCCGTATGAAAATCTTGCGCAACGCTCTCGCCCTCCCCGCACCCTTATCGTACGCATAAAAATCTAGATCCGAAATGGCCGAGATGAAGAGCGTGATCCTTCTTTCGTAACGGTCCAAACTGGTTTGAAATACTTGTTGGTTAAACACAGTACGAAGTCACATTTGTCATACGATTGTCTCTTTTGATATTCCAGAAGCTTTGGGCACCGGAAGTTCGTCGTGGCACAGCGAAGATGGTCCGGTGTCGAGAAGAGGTGGCGACACGCCGTCCTCTTGCGCTACTCCAACCTCGGCGAGTTTTCCGTCAGAACCGGAAGCGGAAGGGGAAAACGGGTCCCACAACGACCTCAACAACCCTGCGGCTCCTTATCCCTGCCAATTTTGTGACAGATCGTTTCCGAGATTGAGCTACTTGAAGAAACACGAACAGGTAATTGCCGAATTTAATCACCTTATCCTTATTTCGTTCACCTCACGTAGAAATTTACTTCCAATTGGGGAAAACTACCCAGGACCCCGCCAGGGCCCTTCTAGGAACGTCACGTTCGCCCCCGATCGGGGCCTAGAAGGGCCCTGGCTAGTTTTCCCTATTTGCAAGTGAATTTCTACTTATGCGGTTAGACCGAGTCTCTTATCGAGTGCCTGGAGGTTTAATCAGTCAGGTTGCGGGGATTTAGAAATTGCGGGAATATATATATTCTACGTTTCGCGGAATTATAATTTTGAGAAACCGGGCGCGCGCGCCGTAAGCATTCCGACGGCCCAGTTGAATATTTTTGTATTCATGTTATTTCTGTTTAGCATGTCGAGACCATTAGCCACGCTTCCGCGTGTCCTAAGACCGGGTCATCTTTGGGTCAAAATCTACGGATTGTGGTCTGTAACAGGTTGCGCCACTAGCTCATACGCACTAGATACGTACCCATATGCATCATAACCACAGGCTCTTCTCCGCAGGTGCCGTTTGGATCTAGTCAACTCCTAGAAACACGTTTTATTCTGTCCTCCTTTCGTTAAAAAAAACAAAAAAAAAATGTATATATATATATAATACATATAGAGACTCGAAACAAAGTTCTTATTTTAGCACGCGAATTTTTCCACAGAGAAATTTTTGATGCTTGATAGTCTTTCATGGTGGTGACTTGGTAGAAAAATCAGGGAGAGTCAGGGAATTTCTAATATTTGGGGCAAGTCAGGAAAAAATCAGGGAGTTTTTCCTTGTACCACTGTTTTTTGTGACAAATATTTGAATGATAAAATCCCAGTGTCGACTTTAATTTCTTAATTTCAAAAACAATATTCTAACATATAGAATTATACGAAATTATACTTGTTAAAATATAAGTTGAAGATTTCTTGCTTCTCGTATACCAGAACAACTTGATAGTGCCCAAATTTTCTGGAAAAAAAGGAAGGGAAGAATCAGCATTCTTTGGCGGAAAATGTCGTACGAAAGTCAAGAAATTTCATTCCAGCGAAATTGTCGCCATAGTAGTTTTTTCAAGAATTGCAATACTTTTATCTTGCAAATGATAAAATTTCGGAAGAATTTGGGAGCTTTCAATCCGATGTGAATTCATGATTCGTTTAAAAATGAATCCGTGCTTATACATACTTAAACCCAAAAATGTTTCCCATGAGTCCTGAAAATAGCGTTTTTTGACGCTAAAAAAGTAGAATATAAAGTGATTGAATCAAGAAACTTCGGGTTTATTAATCTTCGAGTGAACAGCATCTCATGCACATCACTGTCTTTCTAGCTGAAAAATGAACACAATCATTTATGAAAAAATTATTATATCGTGTATTGCGACTAGACAAACTTGACTACATTCAAAAAACCGGTGGGGTCCTTTTGGACCCCAATTACCTCGTAGAAGGCAAGAAAAATAACTGGCTCTGTCTGTAGGTTTGAAGAATTGTGTGTTAAAAGGATTTTGAAGCACGAAACAACTGAAAAAAATTGACTGAAGTCAAAGACTTTGAAATTCACTTGAATCGGAAAAATATGGGTGCCATAAAATCATACATAAAATCAATAGTTTTTCTGGTGGAAAAGTATTTCTGACTCGGAATGTTTCAATACCGTGAAAAAAATTAGCAAATTCTCAGAAAAAATTAGTCTTTTCACCGAGTTTTTCACAGTTATTCAGACTTAAAAAAATATGCTGATTATTGTTCACAAAATGAATGATTAATTGTATTCACCCGACCTTTGACTCCAAATATTGCTTCACATAATCATCAATAATGGGGTCAAATGAATCAGAATGATTAATATTGAAACTCTGTGCAGGCGAGCTTTCGTCAATCTCCAAAACTGAATAATTCATCCGCCCATTTATTTTAGACGGAATACTTTGTCGAATTCCATATCAGATACATATAGAATTGAGAGACAAAAATGTTAGAAAAAAGGGAGTATATCGTCTGAGTTGTAAAGACAGTCAAGTAGAGACTCGGTGACGTTTACAATCTGTTGATAATCTGACCCGACTGAATATTTATGCGAGACACGTCCCAGAGACAGGTGCAAAATTTGGTCCACAGCTCGTTCCGTCTGGATATATAAGACTCTGAAAAATTTGTCGTATACGATCAAGAGTCGTGGTCAGGGAAGTCTGTACGGATACAAAGAAGCCGCCTTTGGTTTTGGCCCACGTGTGTTTTATATTTTATAAAGTCAGTCGGTAAACGCGACCGTTTCTTCCTCCATTTTAAAACGGACTTAAAAACGTTAACTCAGCCTTTAACAATGAGATTTAAGTCGCGTTTTCTTAACCGAAGTGAACCCAGTGAACCTCGGCGGCCCTGCGACAAAGGATCTCACGCACACTGCCCCTCGGCCTTATCAATACCTCCCATCTTCTTGCTGGGTGACACTCCAAAACATTTGATATCTTCTCTTGGTTAACTTCGCTTGTCACCGACGCCACACCGACCGCCGCTTTCCGCCCAAAACTTCTCACAAAGAACTACAAGAAAAAAGGCAACTAATTATTCAGGAAAAAAATGTAATCGCTTATTCTCGCCAATATCTTACTTCCGGTTGCTCCTAGGTGAAAAATTGACTGGATCATTTTTGAAGATCATGAAATTATCTACAAGAAAAGTGATGATAGTTTTTCACGTATAATCGACCGTTCGAGAGATATATCAGCCTAAAAGTCAGAGCTCGATATGTTCGATACTAAAAATGTATCGATTCAACGATTCTGTGATTACATACATCTCTATAACCCATCAATCAATCATTCTACCCGTGTGAGACAAATATTAGTTATAATGGTCGAATGGCATTAAACGGCACGTGGGGTTTCGATGTCCGGAGTTAACGAACTTGTCAGGTTGTTAAAAAAAAAAAAAGTCAGCGACTGCATCACTCTCATAGAGACACCGCAGGCCCAATTTATCTCGGGCAAGAACCATCACTAATGTCTCGACGACAAAATGACAATGGTTTTACCCTTTACCCAACGTAGTAGCCTCTGCACGCTCGGTGCAGAACTTTTGTCGAGTTCTTCATTTTGTCTCGATTAGGAACCAAGACGTCCACATCGATGTCGAAGGAGCGGTTGTACCGTCGCAAAAACACCTTGAATGTTAAATTAAGTCGGCGATAGTTTGTGCCGTGCAAATTAACGGCGTATCAATTCGACCCGGTAAATCAATGATAAGGATGGACTCGAATTCTCCATCAATATCTGTAATCCTAAGCTTCGATGAGCAGCTTGATCGCATCAGAGCGAGAGGCATTAATAGTTGGTCGAATTATGAACGGAGTATAAGCCTGCAGCTGATAGTTGCGTTAGCTGGTTAAATCAATCCCCCGACGGGGAGTAGCAGAAGGCTTCGATATAGGATGATGGGACTAATGGATTTTTATCTTTCTTTAATCCTGTTACAGAGCCACGGTGATCAGATGCCCTACAAATGTAGCTGGTGCGCAAGATTGTTCAAACACAAACGGAGCAGGGATAGACACGTTAAATTGCACACCGGCGACCGGAGATATCGATGCACGCACTGCGAGGCCGCATTTTCACGAAGGTATGTTCTTCATTCTTCATTCTATTTTCACGAAAGTACGTTCTTCATTCTTCTACAAATCTTCACTAATCCTTTCACACAAATGTCTATGTCCTAAATCTTCTTGGTATGTCAATTGTGGAAATTTTTTGTGATAAAAATTTCTTGCAACTGTCGGGATTCGATCCCGGGTCTCCCGCTTGCTATCCAGGGACTTGGACCACGAGACCACCAGCCTCGCCCGCAAATGTTCCTCGTTATAGGTTTTATTAGTGCTCAGTTTACATAGAAGGCAATTAGAATCTTAACTTTGTAACCGTTCGACAATAATTTGCAAAGAATCAACAAACAGAGTCGAATTTAGTTGATAGTTAAAATCGTAGTCTACAGCCTAATGCGATTGAATTGAAATTATGATAAGAAAAACACCGATATGATCCTTCTATTTTATGTTAATTATTGTTTAGGCTGGGTTCATTGGTGACAAATTATTGAAAGACATTATAATTAACATCGAATTTCGTTGACATTCTTTTATTCTAAGAATGTATAGACTATACCTTCTGACTTCTGAATCACAGGTTAGAAAATGTGAAACAGAACTGTTCAGCAAATAATCGATCAATTAATATCATGCTTTTGTAATATCCATACCATTTCTTAATTTTTGAAGTTTTCTCACTTTTTTCTTCGGTATTGCATCTAGAATTACGCTATCGCCTTTTTTTACGTTCGAGATCCGTAAACGTGGATCTTCGTCCCCTTAGTTAGGCTACGTTTTCCTTAGTTATAGATTTCAATCTTTATTTTAGAACAGTTTAGGCTCATGCTAATATTGAGCTTTGGTCTAAATTCTTAGGCCTAAATTCACGACTTTTCTTTTCTTTCTGCTTTTGCTTTTGCTTATGGGATCACCTTTGAAGCTATATATTGATTAATCGATGTTGAATGAAGACTATCGTCAGTCTCGAGTGGCGATAACTCGAAGCGTACAGAGACAGGCTGATAGAGACTTTCTAAAAAAACTATAAGAAGAAAGTAGTACCTAACGAAAATGAGAAACAAACTAAAAGAGAGAAGAAGAAAATATTTTAATTGTTCGTCGCAGCTCAATGCCAATCAGGAATACAAGAACACACATAATCCACTGGGAAAAAAGTTCACTTGACAGTTACTTGGCGGAATTTACTCGCCGTTAGAAAAATATACTTCATTTGACTCGTCTATGAGAATTGCACTGATTAAATGTATAGATTTCAATCGAAGACATTTTATATCTACTAGTAATCTGAATTCACTTGGTATAATGGATATTCGTTATCATTCGACTATTAAAAATCAAACTAAAAAAACAATGTAATTGATAAAACTATCGATATAAGAATTCCAAACCTAAAAGAAAAAAACAGTTTTTAACAAAAATGGAAAGCTAACTTCACGGAGTTCTCTTCAAGTCAAATTTTTATCGTGTATCCAGGCAAAGAACGATGGAAAGTCGTCTTTGATTGAACGGATAAATTAATTCAGAGATAAGCGTGGTTTTTCATTGTTGTAACTCTCGTATCTCGAGATAAGATTCACAAGGTCGTTTACCTTTACCTCTGCCATTACCCCGAGGTTTTTATTAGTACGTCGTTTGGTATCTGGCTCCCCGCGAGGTATCGCCCCTTCTGTACGCGGGCATACGGTCTCCGTTGCGATAATTCAAAATCGGAGAAAAGTGAGTTTTTTAGTCTCCCATCCAGCTCCAGGGGTGACAAATGAATAACGATAACACGGTGACCGCGAGGCTACACGCATTAGTCAGGCTTATTTCTCGCGCTTGGTGGACCCAGTGGGTACCCATTGGGCACGGACATCGACATGGGCATTCCCACACACACGTGGCACACGACCTCCTGGTGGCATGCGACAACGACCATCGCACCTACTCGACCATCTTTCTTACCGCACTGTGATCATAGCACAGGCACTCCTACCCGTTCCCAGGTCTAGTCGCATTGCGTATTGAAATGCTAAATCCGTGGGGATATCGTACTCATTCATGTAGACAGTCTGAACCTGAATGTGTGTGGAGACAGAAACTTCAGCGCGTGCAGCACCTAACCCACCGGCCAGTTTCCACGTATTTATTATCATCGGTGTGTATCTCGTATCCTCCCATACGACTATATTCTCTATAAACACGCTGTGTCCACTGGCCTCTGTCCCGGTACAGAAATCCCCGTATAGGTGTTACCGGACAACAGGTAGAACATTAGTCAAGTGTCTCTCCGCCGCGGTCCTCCCTGCATATGGGATCCTCCACGAGGTTCTCCTCAAAGCGTCTTGTGTGGACCCCGATAAAAGCGCGGTTCGAACCACTCATTTCAATATATCATCCAAAATGTAGACTAGACTAGCTCTAGGTTCAACCAATTGATCCTAATCAATATGATAATCTAGAGTTTCCGATTACTCGATGATTTCGATTAATTTTGCTCTCGATGAAATGTTTTTTCGATCAATAGTTTATGTAATTAATTGTTATTTCGATCAATAGACGTTTTCGGTCTGTGGTTTCTGCGGTTTATCGTTTTTTCGGTTTATTGTTCTTCCGGATAATCGGTAATTAGATTGATTGATGATTTGGATAACTGTTCTTATTCTCTACATCAATCAATCGTTTTTACCAAAAGTCTTGATTTCTATCAATCGTTCCTTCGATTGATCGTTATTTAGATTAATCGATCATTTCGATTAACGGTTCTTCCGATGAATCCGTTCTTCGACATACTTGATTGGTCGAAGAATCAGTCGAAAAACAATTAATTGATCGATGGATTGATCGCAGAGACGAAATCATGGCACGAATTTAATGAACGAACTTTGATTTCCTGTATTTTGGTTTCTATAATATTCCTCGAATAGTTGAGGAGTTTTGGAGAATCTAAGGATCCGAGGATCTCGAGGAAGAGTCCGAACCGCGCTTTAACCTCTTTGAGCTGTCATCCTGTGGACAATCGGGCTTTGAAATCTCCCTCGCGTTTACGTCTCTATTCGTCCGTCGGAGTCCTGGTGGCTCAAGATGGGTGGACCTTCGTCCCCAAGTAACAAAAGGGTAGAAAAATTTTCAGGGGTTCTCATAATCCAAACTCCGCGAATACAGATAAGAAATAACGTGTGTATAATTAATGATGGACTAATTTCTTCTTTACATTCATATATCTAAACGGAATCGGTTTTCGATCTTGAATTATGATCCCGAGAGGAATCGATTTATTTCACCGATCAAAGATATCACAAGTTCCTCGATTCGGATTAAAACTCTAATTAGATTAGCCACGCATCATTTAAGCTCTACAATCCATCTACGATGTCACGAATTATACAAACTACTAAATGATAAATAAAAAGTTACGTCAGTTAATCGATTGATCCTCTCTGATTGTAGAATTATGTCAATTATACCGAGATCTCATCGGACTCGGTTAGATTCTTCAATTAAATTCAAATAAGATTAAAAGGGGATCGATACTCTTTTAATTACGTACACCTCGCCCGATACATCACTGTGACTTATAATCGAACCAAGAATAATTTTGCGGAGGGGGCAGAGTTTACCGCACGATTAGACAGAGTGGACGATGGACATTGGACAGTTTTTTGTCACTTAAAAGATTTAGCGCGATATTGGGTATCGGATAGACGCCGCGTCTCACGGTCCGATCGGTGTTTTTGGTACCAGTACCTAGCCGCACTCGACGGCTAAACTTCCTACAAGAAATAGGATAGAAATGAGAAGAAAATATTCCGGGCACCGTCGAGGGTGTTGGACGGGAGGTTTTAGGATACTGTGTACAAATCGTGGGAACCTCCGTTCTCCCGATATTCGGGTTCGTCACAGGGTGAACGTCAGCGTTCCGATTGGATTATTTCGATCTATTCGACGTGCCTGAAAACATTCCTGACTGTAACAACCGTCGGAGTTACACCTCGACTCCGGTTCAACGTGATACAGCGCGATTTTTAGATCCACGTAACACTCTGTTTTTACGCACGTCCCTGGTCAATTAACCATTTCACTTATTTTACCTCGACCCCCCCCCCGCGTCTGTAAAAAAAAAAACAACAAAAAACGCCAAAGTCCACAAGGAGCATCGCTTTTACCGTTCGCCAAAGTCCGAATACACGAAATCAGACATTCCGGCGTTAACACAGTTCGTACACTCTGATAACAGGTTGTACAACCCACACCAGAAGCGAGCTGGGATTGGTATATAAGAGAGCAGTCACGCATGCACCCCTGTTTGCATTCAGTAGCATTGAATAGCTTTGTAGGGGAGCAAAAAGCTGTTGAGCCCTATAGAAATCAGTGGGGTCCCATACGCCACGGTCTCGAAGCTACCGGGAGAATAAGAAGAACGGGAAGAAGAATAAGAAGAAGAAGAGAAACACGTGAGACTTGATCAGAGCCTGAGAGAAGACCCGCTCGGATCTCGGAGCCGGGAAGAATGACCCCCGTTCGATAAAAAGATAGAAGAATAAAATTTCACGATCCTGAAAAAAAAACGTTGATGAAGACGTCTCCAAGAAACGCAGGAGCCCCTCCACTGACCTCTCTTTGTCGCGCGGTCTTCACGCCCCATTGCGAATTAAACCCCCACTTCGGCGATGTAAAATCCTCCCCGATTCGTTGAATATAATTTAATAATGTTTTTTATCTGTTCTTTTTTACAGCGATCACTTGAAGATCCACATGAAGACCCACGACACCCAGAAACCGTATCAATGCACCGCTTGCTCACGCGGTTATAACACCGCAGCGGCTCTAACCTCCCACATGCAATCTCACAAGAAGCATCACGGAATGACGCAGAGTTCGAAGCTAGAGACGGACTTCGGACGTCGGAGCGTTTCCTCGCACAGCACGGCGTCTCCGCCGGTACCAAACTCGCCATCTCCGAGTCTGAATCTCGCACTGACATCGAGAAACCAGAGTAAAGCCTCCCAGATGGTTCCTAGCGCCTCGAACACGCCGATTCTCCACTCTCCGCTGAAACTAGCGTGCATGTACTGCACCAGAGACTCCTTCACCAGCATGCAGCAGCTCCAGATGCACGTGCACGCAATGCACAGGGCGATACTGAGCGGGGAGAACCTCGCAATGCCGTCGCCGGGTAGGATGTCCGAGGCCAGCCTATCGAGGGACAAGATCTTCGAGGCTAAGGAAAACGAGAAGAAACTGGCCGACGATCGCGAGAAGAACATCGAAAGCTCGAACCTCTGCGTCAAGAAAGAGTTCTTCGAGAACAGCTTCTCGTGCGGACAGTGCACCATGAAGTTCTCGAACCTCAGCACCCTCAGGGATCATCTGATCTCGATACACCGCGTCGACGGCTTCGGGGCCACCCTGATGTGCCCGCTGTGCGGAATACCCTGCGTATCTGCGGCCGCTTACGCGGAACATTACGTCCTTCAGCACTGCGACGACCGGAGGATAAACTACCCGGAGGGCAGCGACTACCCGGACCACAAGTCGACCTCCAGGAGCAATCACAAGGCCGAAGCGCTGGCGTATTCGAGCACGAAGTCGTCAAAGTCGTCGAAGTCGAGGGAAATGACGGAGCCGAAGATGACGTCGAACGGAAGCTACGAGCCGAAGGAGCAGCCAGCCGACCTGACCAATAAGCACGGAAGATCGTCCTCGGAGTCTTACTCCTCTGGAACTCTGCTGTGTGGCCAGTGCGGCGCGGCTTTGAAGGACTTTGAGTCCTTCCGGGAGCATTTGGCGAGGCACTTGCAGGCCGATAACCGCAAGGAGGTGTCAAAAAACCCGTGTCCAAAGTGCGACGCGTCTTTTCAAGACCGTGAAGAAATGCTGAGCCACTTGACGAAGCACTTCCTCGGTCAGGTTACGAAGGAGTACGTCTGTGCGGTGTGCAAAAAATTCTATCCCCACCCCGACCTGCTGCAAAGACACTTGCTAGACTCCCACGCCCATCATCTGTACAGATGCGCCCTGTGCAGAGACACTTTCGACTCCAGGGTCGCTATCCAGGTCCACTTCGCCGTCAAACACAGCCAGGAGTGTCGCGTCTACAGATGCAACTCTTGCCCGACGACGAACAACGAAAACTCCCCGGGAAACTCGCCAGGTGGCTCGATGACCAGGAACCTATTCCACAGCGAAGCGGAGATGGCCGCTCACGTTAGGACCGTCCACGCCCCCCCACACGCAGTTATCGAGAGTCCGCTGATGTCCAGGTCGCCAGCTACCACACCGAGCGCTAATTTGCGGTGCGTTTTCTGCGGCGTTTGTTGCGCTTCGGATCTGGAGCTCCAGCTGCACCTGGCGAACCATTCTTCAAGCTTGTATCGCTGTCCCATCTGCAGGGAGGGCTTCACGGTGGAGTTTCTGCTGGACAAACACATGCAGTCTCATCATCTGGCCACGCTCCCGAGCTCTGGTCAGAGCATGAGCAACCCGGGGCGTGAAAACGGAAGGGTTCAGGTGCCGAACGTGAGGGTACTTCAGGCCCCCGTCGAGGACGGACCCAGGGTCCAGAAGCGGGGTCGATCACCTGGAGCCAGCAGCAACAACAACTCGGTCAGTCAGAGGGACAACAACAACAAGAGAGCCAACTTCGGGAGCGCGGTACAGCACTGTGAGATATGCGAGAGAGGCGAGTTCGCCAACGACGCTGAGCTCCAGGCGCACAAAAAGCTCGCTCACACGCCGCCCAAGGCGCAGACCAACAAGTCGATGGCCACTTTGAGCCTGACTTGCGCCTACTGCGGAGAGATCTGTCGGTCCAGAAACGAGCTCGAAACACACACGAGGATACAACACGCCTCGAACGAGCCGGGGGGTCGGCACAAGTGCAACATATGCGACGAGGTCTGCCCCTCGGGGTCCATCCTGGCTGAACACAAACTTCAGAAACACTGCAAGATCATCCTTAGCGACACGTGCGTTGTCTGTCGCGGTATACTAAACTCCGAAAACCAATTTCTTGAACACGTTCAACGACACAGCGTCGAGAACCTGGACCAGCAGCAGAGGGTCGATAACTCGTTACCCCATCTTCCGTCACCTTGCGTTATATGCCGACAGACGCTGATCAGTGACCTGGAATGTCGTCTGCACGCGAGGTAATCCGCTTTTGTTCGACCCTTGCCTTCTTCGCGTCATCATTTTGCTACAATTTTAGGTTTTTGTCATCAGGTACCACCTCAGAGCCACAAGTTCACAGAACCCGAGTCCAAACCCGATCCGAAAGTCCCCGAACCCGAGCTGCTGTCTTTGCCTGCGCGAATCACCAGCCGAAGACTTCATAAGCTTGCCATCAAACCCGGGAAGCGGAGGGAGCCAGGCCTTGCAAGTGTGCAAATCCTGCTACGTCAGATACACTCAGGGTCTACCGATCCTGAATTCTCCCTACGAGCACGTTCGTCATCCCGGGATTAAAGAAGTCAACGTCAACTGGGACCACCCCAGGGAGAAATGGGACCCTAAATCAAGACCCAAGGACTTCTCGAACCCACATGAACCCAAGGTCACCATAACAGAGGATGAGATTATACAAAGATGCGAAGACTGCGGTGTCAAATTCGAACTCCCTGAGGAACTCGAAACCCATAGAGCTCAGGAACACAACTCTAGAGACGGAAGTCAACCCAAAACATACACGTGCATCCAATGTCAGGTGAGTCATGGGAGGAATTCAACTTCTTTTCATCAATCACATCTGAAACACTATTCACGAATCTCTCAATGAAGACCAGAAATTTGAGTGACTTGATTCTTCTTCTTCTTCTTCTTCTTCTTCTTCTTCTTCTTCTTCTTCTTCTTCTTCTTCTTCTTCTTCTTCTTCTTCTTCTTCTTCTTCTTCTTCTTCCAAATGGCTATCACTCTATGAGCTTAGGCCAAAGTATCCGCCAATGACTTGATTAGTTCGTAAATTGATACGAATATTGAATTCCGTTGCAGATTTCCTTCGCGTCAGAGTCTGAGATCCAGAAGCACGTGAGAAAAGAGCACCTCGAGTCGCCAGGAAAGTCCTGCGAGTCATTAAGGTGCCATTTGTGCCTGACCGAAGCCTCGAGTCCTCTGCAACTCCAGGCTCACCTGATCGAGCACACTTTTGCCGGGTGTTCAGCGCTGAGCTGTTACATTTGTCAGGCGTTATTTACTGCGCCTGCTGGACTCCAGGTAACTTAGCAGTTTCTTTTTTTTCTGTCTTGTGTGTCGTTTTAATTATTCATTAATCTCCCTTGTCTCAGTAAGGGGCAATTTATTAATCAATAAATCAAGTAACTGAGTTCAATGGTTTTTATTTTCTGTTTTTCCTTGTAGAATCACATGCTGCAGCAACACGGTCTCGGCGCTCGTCCGTACGACTGTACCTTGTGCAGTCTAAAGTTTTTCTTCCGTGCAGAACTCGATCATCACATTGTCACGTCTCACCGCGGGCGGGAGTCGACGTCGCCTCGTGATATCCAGCCGTCCCAGACCGCAGGTGTAATGAAGAATATGGATAATAACGAAACGAATGTCGAAAGTGATCGGAGATCTCTGCACGAGGTCAGGGTTAAGGACGAGATGGTACTCGCGGAGGAGGAAGACATCAACGTTGACGTACAAGAAGAGGACACGCAGACTCGGGATCAAGCCATGGTCGATGATGAGAATCGTGACACGGTGGAGACTGGAGAACTAGAGGAGGCTAAAATAGAGGCTAAAATTGAGTCAGAGGGATCCGAGGACAAAGAAGAAACGTGATCAACCCATTTTGCGGAGTTAGAACTGAAATAATGATACACAAATGTGATGTGATGCAGGGAGAATGAATGAGTGAGTTTGGAGGCATTAAGTTTTTTCTTACGTATCGACACAAGGATTATTATTTCAGTGGAAAATCATGAGATTTTGTCAAGTCATAAAAAGAAAAATTCACTCCTTTGATCAGTGTGCTTCGAAAAATTCGGAAAAAATATTCTGACAATACGAATTCAATCGCCGAAAGTCTCATAATGTAATGTTTCTACTTTCAAGTTATGAATTTTTCTAATTTCTTTCCAGTGTTAGAAAAAGCCATTTCACGTTAGGTGACTTTGTTCAAGGATCGGAGAATTTTCAATTTTTTGTCGGGAAAAATACGGAAATTTCAGTTCTGTTGAATTCCGTAAGGATTTGTGTTGTTTTGTGGGGTAAAAAAATTGGAAAGCAGTGATTCATAGTAGGTCACTATTTGTTACTTTATTGTAAACTTGACTCACAGACAATTTCGAATTTGGGCCGTCTACGAACTACGTAACTCAATTTTTACCCCCTTCTATCGAAAAAATTACCAAGTAATATATTTTATTATAATTTGAAATAGCAAAATAGTCGAATTTTTTTATATTTCGTTTCTGATTTTGTTTTTACTGGTTATTTTCCCGTCCTTTAACTTTGTGTAGGTCGAACAAACGCTGTCACAACGAATTGTGCCTCTTTTTTAATGAGGCTCATAAAGACTCCTGAACATATGCAACCAAGATTACATTGATTTTTGTCACACACGACACATCTGAATGTTAAATTGCCCACCTACAGGCGCAAGGTGGGGCTCTTAGTCCAAAGGACTCACAATCGGTATCAGAACGAGTCTCAAGCTCGAGTTGGACCTAAAACTGAATCTTTGATTACATGAGATCCAACGGTCGTCCGATTATCTAAAATAAATACATCCTGGCATATCCAAGACATGATTATTTAATTATCATTGACTACTGTAAATGTATGATATTTATATTTGTAAAGATTTTGTGTATAGGAACGATGATGATACTATATTCGCATTTATTATTATATTATTAGGTATAAACCTAAGCATCCAAGTTTATAAAACTCTGATAGATTAATTACTGCTATATACTACGTCCATTATGCACATAATGACGATGTGCATCGAAGAAGCTACTATATAGTATATTTAGGATGATTATAAATAATAAAAAAACTTACAGTTACAAAAAGTATAAAAAATACTGTAAATAGTTTTACAGTCCCGAGGGACAAGAAGACAGAAACCATAAAATCATTAAACTAAATTAAACTATGAAGCAGAAAAAAAAGCAATAGGCGGTGTTTTTTTATACGTTGAATTTGTGATTATTTATTATAGGCATTAAAAATTCCCACATTTATCCACCTGCGTATGGAATAGCAGATGTTAGTTTATTTCTTGATATACTTATGTTATTGTCATTATCTGTTAACCAATTCATTTTTCGGACGTTATGATCGATTTTTTAAAATATTTGATTCGAAACAAATTCGTCATGTTTTCATTCGTTGCTTTTAGATAACTAAGAATGAATTATTATTATTATCATTATTATCTATATAAGTCAGTTTTATGTTTGTAAATACGATAAATATGTTGAAGTTCTTAGTTGCATAATCTGATCGCTATTAATTTATTACTTGTAGTTAAATGCATATATTATATGGTGAGAGTGATAGAAAGAAAGAGCCGATCGAAAGGGAGATGAATGAAATTTAATAAAGAAAAGTAAAAAAAAAGTTGAAAATAACAATTAATAAAAACAAAACTGCAATAACCTGTCCACTAGAATATTAGGCGAATCGGTTTCTGTAAGAAATAAATTATTGTTCTAAATCCTATCTCTATCAGATGATCCCTTGTCCCAAGTAGCAGAGCTAGTCCATAAAATTAAGCTCCTTATTTACGAAACGGATTATACTACGTGAATATATAATATTATGTAGTCTATGCGTTTTAGTAGGCGCACTAAAACATACATAGGATTAGTTGCGATTAGGCACGATCCCCCTGGTGGACACTTTCCAGACTTTCCGATATCGTGCGCTTAGTATGAATAAGTGTCCATACGTGGCCGGTGCCTTTAGCTACAATTAAGCTTCACAGATGAAATTTAGAGGCTCTCGGAAAGCACAGCCACGTTATTTTTTCATTAAATCGAGATGCGATGTGCAATCGCTCAAAAAAGATTCTGAACAATCGATCAGTATTACAATGCAGTCGATCGCAATTATGTTTGGGAGCTAGCGAGCGAAATTTCGAAATAATCTGCTCATGAGGTAGAATTAGTAAATTACCAATATCACATTGGAAGAAGTGAAACTCTCAAGGCAGTTCATTGTGTTTATAAGGGGCTGGTCATATCTAGGGGATGGCCTGAAGACCTAAAAAATTTTCCTTATCTGAAATCTACTCTCATATCCGTATAGGTATATCTAAAAAATACCCTACGAGACCATATCTGCCGGTCAGGTAATATATGATCTAGCATCACAACTTATTGAAGGCACGCTTAAGAGTTAGGCTCATTCTCCAGCTGTTTCACTGATATTTCATTCCCGTCTCGTGATAATACTGTCGCCTGTCGATGATACTCTCCGCTTTGAGACTTCTTCTGATCGTTCTGGCTCTAAGGGCCTGCATTTTACTCCTTCCTTACCGGCTTCACTTACGGAAATTCGCTTGCCTACCGAACTAATGAACAGAATCTAGTCAAATTCGGACTTCACGGGATTGTTATAAGGAAAAATAAAGTCAACTTCCGTCAAACTGATGACTTTCCACCAGTGACACATTCGTTTATATCGAATGGTGAAAGTATGAGCTGATTCCCCTCTGACGTAGGTGATTCAGTTGTGACGGTCACATAATGCCTATCACACAGAAAATAGCGTAAGTTGGGAAAACTGGAAAGTTCTACGTAAATTGAGATAGATCATAGGGAATAGAATCCTATAGAAGGTTCTAGAAACGAAATAACGTCCCGGAAGCCAGTAGGAGGTTGTAGAAGCTTCTCGACAGCGATAGCCACGGCAGTTTTTACTCAGTATTTATTTTAACTTCGATTATAGCAACAAGACCTTCAAGATTTCATTTGGAAAGATTCTCAAAGGAAATCAGATTAAAATCAAGTTGATCGGTCAAACTGAGTTGATTCAAAGCTTCAAAGCTGTCAGTTATAGAAGAAACTGTAGTCAAAATGTTATCAGGCTGCATTCTAATGAATTAGTGTGGTATTCGGCTAAGATCATATTTCTATAATCACATGACGCGCCGGTCTTGTATCAAGTGATTCTTGTCCTCTCTCGTCCAACATGGCTACGAAGTACCGGCACGCTAAATGTACCCTAATTCTGTAATTTGAATTATACAATGAATATATTGATGTGAAAATATCAACTGTTTTTTAATGTGGAAACACAGTTAGTTAGTCATTCTAATGGCGACCGCAGAGCTGCGGTGTCGCTTCCTCTGAACTGAGAGACGTCCTGATGAGAAAAAAAAGATTAATGTAAGCATTTGAACTGCTGATTTCATCCAGTTGATTCCCAGAGTTAGTGCCTTATGGTTCACTGTTCTTAATTCTTTGTCGGTAAAAACAGAAATGGTGTGATCAAATAGTGAAAAACAGTTAACTAACGTGACATCCCTTGCGACGTAAGAATCAAGAATTTCGACATCTTAGCGGTCAACTGGAGTTTCGAGGGTAGCAAAACTGTTTCAATCAACGATCTGTCAAGATTTTATGAATTCCGATTCAGTTTCACGAAATGAAGGCGAAAACTTCGTTACTGCCACTGCTGATTTTCGAGAGCTTATCGGTGTTAGGATTACGGGAACAACCTTCCCAGAAACTCGCGCAGAAAGCAGTTTGTTTAAAAAAATGTGAAGGAGTTTTCGGTGTAAGTCGATTTTTAATCTTCGGGAAATAATTTCTTACCGTAGATTCTATCGTCCGCAATCTAGGAAATAACAATTCACAACTGCCCATTTCGCAGATCATACATTTTTTAATACATTTTCAGTATCATACACTAGTGGAACGCAAAAAATTCCTGTTGAAGAAGCTGATAAGAAGAAAGTCCAATGGAAACATCGGATCTATGTTTCTGTCACAGCTGTTTTTCATTAAATACTACTCTTCTATCTATTATACAGACCCTCAATTAGGAGTGCAGCGTATATCCACTTTTGACATCAGTAATACGAACATAATTACGACAGAAGCAAGAATAAGTTACAGATTCGAGAAGAATTGGATACAGAAATGAGCAAAATTAGAAAAGTTTGGCGTTAGTGGAACGTGAAGTCGAATCTTGAAATTTGTCTATGGGGTCATTCAAGAAATACGTTCGCTCGAGGGGTGGTAAATAGCGTGACGAAGGGGGGGTCTAAAATCCCTAAAAAAAGCGAACGTATTTGTTGAATGGCCCCCATTGTATTTACATTTTTGTGAACTTCATCACATGTCGCAAGCGCAGTATACAATATCCGCGCGGGTGCAAATTCAAGATATAGGTGTCAAAAGGAAGATTCTGTGACCCTGTCATTGGGACCAGGAGTATTCACCGTAGAGTTTCGAAATCAGTCCAGTGATTGGATCGACTCACGGACAGAGGCAGGTTCTCGGAGTCTGATTATTGAGATAATAAAACCTATTATTTTCTGCATTTCAAATTTTATCAGAAACTGAATGTGAATTCTTTCACAGTGGATCAGTGAGGCACAGGCGTAATGAGTGAAAAAACCGCGTTTTCGAACGAAAATTGCTGAAATTCGATTTTTTACGCGTACCAACGCCTGACCATCATGAGTGGAAAAATCGTGTTTTCGAACGAAAATTGCTGAAGTTCGATTTTTTACGCGTACCAACGCCTGTCCATCATGAGTGGAAAAATCGTGTTTTCGAACGAAAATTGCTGAAGTTCGATTTTTTACGCGTACCAACGCCTGACCATCATGAGTGGAAAAATCGTGATTTCGAACGAAAATTGCTGAAGTTCGATTTTTTACGCCTACCAACGCCTGTCCATCATGAGTGGAAAAATCGTGTTTTCGATCGAAAAATGCTGAAATTCGATTTTTCATTCAGCAAACGCCATGGTTTCCCTTATCTTCTCAGTTGCTTTCAGAATGCAAGCTAAATTTACTTCTGAGAAGAATTATGAATACTACTATCGTCTTGTAGCTGGGACTCTCTTGTTTAAAAATCACTATCATATATATAATTCAGTAAGTCTGATAACCAAAGGAATTAGAATCGTCAAAAACATCAGATAGGTCCTGCGAGCTAATTTTTCGGACTTTTTCTTGCAATTTTTCATATAGTTTTTTTCTGAGTGCAGATATCAGCTGTGGCCTTGCATAGTCTTCTTCCTGGCATTCAAAAGATTCGATTTCGCTGACTGACTGACGAGTTGGAAAATATGATTCGGAACCCGTGTTGTAAACAAAAGAAGTTGTGGGTAGCGGTACGCCCAGGGTAGACCTCAGGGGGTTAATTTATATTTAAATTATATAGAAAATTAAAAATAAATTTGTCGGGTGTATGGCCGCCAAACTGTGTCAGTCGGTGCGTCTGTTCATATACCTATGTTCCCACCGTGAATTAGAATAATATTTTGAAATAACGATTGATCATAATTGATGAATTATTAATCAAAATATATTCATTTGTCATCAGTTTCGAAATGACATTTAAGGTAGAATTTAATTTAAAAAAAAAAAAAAAATGCGCGCCGTGATGACCGAATCACTGGGCCAGTCAGTCGGTAAAACCGGGTACGGACTGAGTGTATATGTTTGTACATAGATGTCCCCACCGGGCTTCCGTAAGAATGCGAAGCGCCCATGCCACGCTTGATAGGTTGCCTACACTCAGGCGCGAACTCACAACCGGAACCGGTCAATGTCAGGGTGACGTAAGGTTCGCATAAACAGACTTTGACATCGATTTTTAGAATAATAACCCGCAGTAGGAGAGGCCGAAGAGAATTATCAGTTAAAGGTGAAGTACAAGAACGATTCGTGGCAGGCTTACGTCATTTATCTAATTTATTTAACTTGTAAATGATGAAAATGAATGAATAGCCTCACATAACCTCACAGCTGCGGATAAAAAGCCGAAGATTGACATTTTATTACGGCCTTCGATTCCGAAAAATCGTTTCGTTCGATACATTCGCATTTTTCGTTTGAATAATATTGATAAATAAATAAATAACAAATTGTAAAAAACTTTATTTCGGCTTTCGATTCCGAAAAATTGTTTCGTTCGATTATATCGATAAATGAATGAATGAAAAAACGAACGAACGACGAATAAATTAAGGATGAATGAACGTCTTGCTATAAAATAATAATTATGATTGAAATAAGACTGAATAAAAATTTCATCTATTTCCATTTGCCGTCTAAGATCGTGAACGATGTCCAAAAAGTCGAGGTCTGGAAAGGATGATAATCCCGTGGTACTGAGCTACAACAACAGTCTGCTGAGAGTAAAGGATGTGGATTTGTTGAGAGGACCGCATTGGATAAACGACACGATAATTGGATTCTACTTTGAATACTTAGAGGAGACGAATACAAATTCCGTAGTGAAAGAACTGTTGTTCGTTAGTCCCGAATTGACGCAGCTACTGAAGCTCACAGCTTCCTCGGACTACGGAATGCTGCTCGGATCGATAAACGCCAAGTCTAGTTCCTTCGTATTCTTTCCTTTGAATAATTGGGACAGTAGAGATAGCGCCGGAGGCACGCATTGGTCCCTGCTCGTATACTCCAGGCCAGAAAAAACTTGCTTCCACTTCGATTCCTCCAAGAGTCTGAACTCCGCTGTGGCTAAACACTTCGCCAAGAGCATCACAGACTACTTTTGTCCCGATGCCTCGGGGAGTTACCTCGAAATCGACACCCCGCAGCAGGACAACGGCTACGACTGTGGCCTCTTCGTCTTATGCACAACAGATTTGGTCTCTAATCATGCGGTCGCGCAGTCTAAAGTCAAGAACTGTACTTTTGGTGGTCTCAAAGCTTTGGTGGATGGGAAGCGAAGGAAACTTTTGGCATTGATCAACGATTTTGAAAAAATTGAAACCGACGGCTCAGACTTTTATGATAATCTTGCCTGATGAAACTGTCTATTATAACTTCGTACCACAAAGAACGAATTTTTGGTCAAGTTGCACTACAGTCTTCCCTTTTTTTTACTCGTCGAACGATTTTGTACTTAGATTAATTAGAATGAAATAAGCAAAGCTTTTTCAATATGAATAAAAATTGATTTATTTATTTAGTACATAAATATATGTTTCATATTATTATATCAACTTTGCGGAATAGATTATAGTCGTATATTACATAACAGAACCGTCCAGGCTGTATAAATTTCTGAATTTGATGGTATAGGCATCAAAAAAATAAAAGCTAGATAGTGTACATACATATGATTGGAATACTTGTTGAGGTATAAAATAGGCTTGTATGTTACTAGCAACATTTTGTTTCGGCGTATAGCTCATACCGTGAAATATTTTCCATAAACTTTGACTCAGTCTAAAGTTTATCATAAACAAAGGAAGAGGAGGAAAAAAAATATTCTCTTATAAAATTAGAATCGGTTCAATTAACGCCGTTCGGTCAGGCTGATTCACACCCTCATGTGTACAGCGCAATATCTGTCGGGACCTCCGTCGTTACCCCATTTTCGATCAGTGGCGGTGGAGTCCAGCCCCCAAATGCCCGCCCAAGTTCCTCCGCTACTGCTATAGTCACATGATCTTGATACAAGCCTCCGATCACCTGGAATAACGAGACACATGAATTAAAAATCAATTCCAGAGCACTTTGGCGATATTTATTTTCTAAATAGGAAAAGAAAGATTCTTTGTTCGTGTTATTTCTTCTTGTATTATCAGTTAGCAAAAAAAAAAAACAGATTTAACTTAAATTTTTACACCTAAATAGCGAAATTATTATCGACTTTTTTTTTATCGTTTTTGAAACGCTTTAAATTACCTGTATTCCAATAGGAAGACCATCCTTATTGAGACCTAATGGGACGGCGGTGGCAGGGAGGCCAAGAACGTTAATTATCGCAGTATAAGAAAAGTTGAAGGGTTTTATAAGCGGTTCGTGATGCATCGGAGCGGCGGTGGGATGAGTGGGATAAAGAAAGACTCCATCATCGCCTAGCATGTCCTGAAAAAATAATGTCCAAAGTTTCATACCGCCTCAATTACCTGGCAGAAATAATTTCTACTTCGAATTTACTACCTTGAACTCGAGGAAGAGATTTCTACTCTCCTGAACAAGTTTAGTCTGTTTTTCGGACCCGTACTTGATACCGAAACTCTCGACCAGAACAGTGATCAAGGCAATGAGAGTGTGAGGTCCTGTGAAAGTCAACCACTGGGCGAACTTTGGCCATATATTAAATTTTCCTGTTCTGTTAGACATTTCGTAAGCAAAACCCTTTCCGTCCCTGGTACTCATGTTGGCTAACCATAGCTCCGTACTTTTCACGAACTTCTTTATGTTCACTCGTTTGGATTTTACTTTATGGACCCTTTCCAGGTAGTCGATCACCCTCCTCATCGATTCTTTGATCTCAGGGTCAACCGGAGAAACCAGTAGCTGACCACCGTCGTCCTCCATGTAATAAAACTGGGGAAATTATACAATGAGACAGTTTTTATGATTCAGGATGTAAAACGATAGACCAGAGATCATTGTAATTCAATAAGTACAATATTTCTCACCTTTAATTTCGATATATCAACTTTACTACCTAAATTAAGCATGCTGGCATTTTTTCCTGCCAATACCCTGAGCATCGGAGTTAAATCGAATGGGTTTCTGCACATTGGACCGAGGCTTAGGAGACTGGCAACTTCTTCGAAATGGGGACTCGGGTACTGACCATCGTTCGAGACAGCACCTGCGCACAAGTTAATCGAGAACGTTAAGCATGAGAAGCTCGTTTCATCTGCGTTCATCGCAGTGATAAATTTCGAGTCGAAACCTTTGGAAGTTTTGTGACCGAATATCCCGTTGAAAAAACAAGGCATGCGAATTGAGCCACCGATATCTGAGCCTATTCCAAACGGCGAGCCAGCCGCCGATATGATACAGCCTTCGCCGCCCGATGATCCCCCCACAATGTGTCTGGAAAAAATTTGATCGTCAAACTCTGATCTTGGTATCTAGCGAGGATCAGTACGGTTTTCGTTGCTCATCATTCGAACCTTGTGTTATAAGGATTCCTAGTGGTTCCGTACAAGCAATTGCTGCTCTCCCACCACATTGCCAGTTCAGATACGTTGGTTGTGGCGATGGGGATGGCCCCGGCGGCTCTGAGGAGTTTTACAGTCTCCGCATCTCTGTCTGATACTGTATTTCGGCGAATTACAAGTCCTGCCGTTTGCTTCATTCCAGATATCGCTATGCAGTCCTGAAAGTTGAATCATCGTTGAAGATTGAATTTTGGACAGTATAATTACCAGAATACTGATCAAACAATGATAACTTGTGCCTCAATCATGAATCTGAAAATGAGAATCCGCTGGTATTGAACATCTTCGCATCATTTTATAATATTGTCAAATTGTTCGAAATTCGTCATTAAATCTTTATTTTCTGTTTTCTCGATGTCATTTTATTTATTCAAATATATTCTAGCTAAGTCTTAGCTGTTTTTCGTGCAATTTTTTTAAGCGACGAGCTTCTGAATTCGTACAAATATTATTTTCAAGATATTTCCAAGAAATGTGTTGATATAAAGAATTTTTGTCTAAATAATTCAGGGACTTCCAGTTTTAGACTCTCTGGGATTTCAATATCAGGAAATTTTCATCAAATTTTCAATAATATTCAACCTTAGAGGAATCACATTAAAAATTGTTTGAAAATTCATTAAAATCTTTGAATCTCATCTCAAAGTCTTCAAATTCTTTGTCCATTTTCTGCAATTTATTGAGCAGGATTACCGAGTGAATGAGCCCTACAGCCTCATTAAAGCGTTTCGATCTCCAACATAATCGAAGAATTCGAGAATTATAATATTGAAGAATATCCAAAACTGAAAAAAAAACATGAAAAAGAAAAAGGGAAACTGTGATTAAAAGCGATTACGCTAGAGTGTGTGTGTTAATAATTCTTCCATCTATATGTACCTAAATTGTAAATTTCAAAAGCACCTTTGTCGTGAACGGAACACCGAGGAACGGTTTTTCCTCAGTTAATACTTTCACAGACGGAGAATTTGGCGATCTCAGCATCTTGTCGCATTTCTTAGCTTCTTCGATCGCCGCATCGAAACGATCCTCCGTCATGCAGTTTAGAATTGGTTGAATTTCTCTAATCCTATCTATAAAAGCTTGAACAACTTCTTCCGAAGTGATCTGAAAATAAAAGAACAAAAACGGTTCAATTATCCCGACCCAAATCTTCGCTCCTTCTATTTCTCACCTCCTGCTGCCTTATCTGTGCGGCCAGAGTCGACGCGCTGTACAAAAGTATCCGGTTCTTTATCGGAGGCATACATTCCTTAGGATGAAAGAAGTAGGCGATCAGTGCGAATATTCCTCTGGCTATCAGCTCCACAAGCCGATGCACGACGTTTACGATCTGAATAATAGGCTTCATTTTCCTCTTCTGTGAATTTTTCTTAGTTTTTTTGCTTGACATCTGTTCCAGGTTGCATATAAAAAGTGAAAAGATTTTTTTTTAATCTCGGCAGGTTTTATACGGGTTTAAATACGCTAATTAAAACACATTGTGTTGCGTGATTTAATCCTGTGAATACATTTTGTTCATGAGTGAAGGTAAATGATGACTTTTAAATTTCAAGGTTATGGGTTGACGCTATTTGAAAGGCAGAAGATTAATCGAGTGTCTTTTTTTTTTGTCCTCACTTAATGACAATGGAACAATAGAACGTGATCTTTGGTTTGATTGACTAACCTCTATTAATAAAAATAGTACCTAACGTCCCGTAATCCCGCTGCCCGATAATTTATTACTGCTATGAAAAAAACCGATCTTCTAAACAGGTAAAAAGTAGCTGAAGTAGGCCATTACATTATTAATCTCGGTCTCGAGTCTCTAAAAAATGTCTCACGGCGTTATAAACTGACTGTGAGCAGACTGACCCCTCATGAACACCGGCAACAGGTAGATAAGAATTTTCTTTCAACAAGACAGTGTCAAGTGTGTGCGGCTACGACTGATGAAGCCTTTGGACTCTAGACTACATAGAATATTCTCTGACCGTAACCGGTATTGTATAACGTCTGTGTGAATACATTAATTTCAATCGCGATCATAAAACAGAGTTAATGCGCGTGCTTCGATGGGCGGGTGTGAGGATGTACAGGTTTTATCACATCGATGTGAGTGTGGTCGTACTTACGCGCGGCAAAACAAATTCGTAATAGAATCAACGAGACTCTGCGCAACGCGTTGTTAGCTTATCCGATAATATCTTTCACTGACGAGTTTTATCCAGTTAATGCAATGTCCAGCGAATAATATAACGTTCGCCTCAAGCCTGAAGCCGAGGATCTCTGAAGGGATTAAGTTTTCGTGCATTGTTTACATACTATATGCGAGGGATCCAGGCCACAGCGCGATCTGTCGAGCGGACATGGAACCTCGATCGCAAGATGGCGGCGCTATGAGGTTTCCCTCTGCGCCTGCGCCCTTCGACGCCAGTCGATAAAGCATTTTGACCACTGATCTCTAGTTTTGACCCAGTACCAAGAATAGCGAAAATAATCACACGTCATGGACATGTGTTGCTAGAACGAACCGTTTCCTATTTATAAACGAATCGAGGTCTACGAGGATCGTTGAAAACGTTCGAATTCGGTTTATCCTGTACTTTAACCGTCGAGTCAATCACAATCATAATTCGGGTCAGACCACCGACGGTGATCTAGCAGCACGAAAGGATGTAACGTACCTCGATTGAAATACTATGGTGTACTACGGTGTATGCGTGACACGACATGCATGTGTGAGAGCGGCGCGAGGTCGCTGCCGTCCCGTCGGTTTTTATTAAACTATAAAAGACTTGATTTTATCCATTGTGCCATCGTTCGTAACGTTATCGTTATCATCGGTCCTCTGATATTCAGAGACAAGTTTTCTTGCTCGCAGGTTCATAGACCGCTTGATACAACTAAGGTCGTTAGAAACTTTAATCAGTTCATCGACCCCACCCTGAGGTCTGAACCGAGAATTATTAAAGCCGAAGATGTATGATAAATTAATACGAGATTCGTTGTTTATTTATTCCAGGAACGGCGGTATGTCAGCTGACTTGTGAGTAGTGATATAGTGAAGTAAGAATTCAAAATGGAGACAAACGAGGAAGAAAACGCGGGAAAAACACGTACCGAAAGGACTTTGGTGTCCGTTGAATCAAAGAATCTTAAAGATAACGAGAAAAAAGTTCAAAACAAATTGTCGACGAAAGTAACGAACATGCCGATCAAAATATCAGTATCGCCGACCACCATACTCGCACAGAATATCGCTCTCTTGCCCAGTGGTGTGGCGAAGGTGCAGCAATCCAAACAGTTGAACACCCCAGTGACCATCATGAGGCCTCCCACCTCTGGATCTGCCACTGGTAAGCATGTGTCTTATTTTTCCTATATCTGTTGTATTTTGAGTTTGAATAAAGAACAATTCCGCTTGCTGTGTTTTCGATTTTCATTTTCTTCCGAGGGATGAATCACAAAGGAAATGTGGTGTACGAAGGCCGGAAATGTGTACACATTTTTGCTAGTGACTCAACCCTCGTTTTCTTCATTTTTTCATGTTTCAATTCCGATTGTTTTGAGGTGGAATATTTTGTTTCGCAGTGTAACGAAATGACTTTAAATTGAATAAATACTGACCAAGGAGGACTAGTTTTCTTGTTATTTTATTGCGAATTCTGTATTTTCGACTCGATAATACGGGGTCACATCAGACTCTGGTGTAACCTCAGTGTTTGTAAATTAAACCTGTTGAATCTGCGTATTTGGGGCAACAAGTGTTTTCAACTTCGTGTTGAACATAGGCTATGTACACACATACAGTGCCTCCCGTGTAGAACCCCTATTTGGACCTTGTACTCCCACATTGAGGAACAAGGAACGTTATATCGACTAGGTAGTCTAGTCGCACATTTTTCGAATGCCATGCATGCAGTGTTACGATAACCATAACAGCTCCAATGTTGCTGGGGGAAAATTGATAATGGCTGGAAGCCTTTCAATATCGGAACTTTCGATTTTATATAATGACGGAGTTTTATCACCCATCAATGTGGAATGATGTGAATATTTTTATTGAACGACCGCAATTGTTATTATATACTCGTCAAAACCACAGGCAATTTAGCATTTCTGGGATACTGAAACAAGAAAACAAAAACTAAGCTGTCTAGACACACTACGCGTCATCGTCAGAAAGTCAAAACACGTTTCATCATCATCGGTACTAGGGATGAGCGGGATTTGGATTTTGATACCAATTTCCTGGTTTCTCCATCGGTACTCGGTAGTTTCGAATAATACCGGGATACCAAAATTTCTTCGGTACTCGCTGATATCCTGCGAATATAGCTGAGATAACACCGAAATATCCTTAAAAAATAAAAACACCAACAACAACTTCACCGAAAATCATGCACGCTTATTAGAAATGGATGATCGATGCATATGGGGCATTCCATGTCAACTCGACCAATGATTTTCCCTCACCATTTTTGATTCGCTTCATAATTTTTTATACTATTCTCCGAACACAAAAAAGCTCTTCTGAATTTTTTCAGATTTTTCCCGCCAACCCTTATTTTTTTATGATTATTCAAACCTATCTCAAAAACGCATTTTTTTTAAATCTAAAAAAATTCTCAAAAATTTCATTTTCCATCCCGATCATTTTGACAACTGTCCGATGATGGGCCGATTTTTTTCCCTTCTTTTTAGCACTTTGAACAATTTGAACGAACAAAACGCCATATTTCAACGTTACGAAAATTCTAAAAAAAATCCCAAATACCCCGTGGTCGATTCTGAATCTAATACCTCTCGATTATTTTTTCCAACTGTCAAATATTCGTGCATTCAGAATCGATCACGGGGTATTTGGGAATTTTTTTAGAATTTTCGTAACGTTGAAATATGGCGTTTTGTTCGTTCAAAATGTTTAAAGTGCTAAAAAGAAGGGGAAAAAAATCGGCCCATCATTGTACAGGTGTCAAAATGATCCAGATGGAAAATGAAATTTTTGAGAATTTTTTGAGATTAAAAAAAAAATGCGTTTTTGAGATAGGTTTGAATAATCATAAAAAAATAAGGGTTGGCGGGAAAAATTTGAAAAAATTCAGAAGAGCTTTTTTGTGTTCGGAGAATAGTATAAAAAATTATGAAGCGAATCAAAAATGGTGAGGGAAAATCATTGGTCGAGTTGACATGGAATGCCCCATATACAGCATAATATGTAAAAATTGGCTCGTCAAAGCAATCGCCTTTTTTTCACCCAAGCCCAAAGAATGAAGAGAGAATAAAAAACAATCAATGTAGAGCACAAATGTAGGCAAGTCAGCGTAGAGTGATAACAAAAATAGAAAAATCTTCCCGCTTATATTGGCTGCTTTTTCAATACGAAGAAATGACAGATATATATTTCAAAATCGTTTCCTGAAGAAAAACGGGTCCAAATATGTTTCTAAAAGAGGCACATGCGACTATGATGTCATGTATGAAGTCGGGACTCGTGGGTGTACCAGTCATGGTGCCAATTTTTTATATTTTACGACGACGTTTCGATTGGTCCTGGCCAACCATTCTCAAGTCGAAAATTGCTCTTCGGTTGCGTATAGATGTTATCAATTTAGCGCATGATGAACGAAGAGAACGAAGAGAAATATTATGCCATGCTAAATATCCGTAACATTTGCTGGTTTCATTGAATGCTACGTTATATGCTACTTATGTGCTTGCGGCAATGAATTATGCGTAGGTATTGATAACTACCGCAAAACGTATTACCGATCGACAACATTGGTACAGCGGGTACCAATTCCCGATACCAATCATCTTTGCTCTTTGATAACTCCGCATACCCGCGGTATAGTACATCTATTGTACGTAACGCGTTAAGTATATATATGAAATTGTATAGAAATCGTTGACCTGCCGGTCTAAATGGCTTGGTGCACTGGCTCGTTAGAGAATGAAGAGAACGTTTACGCCGCGACATACGCCTACGTACTTCCGGGCACCGCTATAGCAGCTGGAAATAAGAGCTTACAGAGATATAAATTGCTACCACTGGCGAAACAACGCGTTACGCGACGTCGTTTCGTTCTCCGAAGCCATTAGAAAACCAATATTCTCTCCACATTCGAGAGAATCTTGGACTGTGAAGTGCGAATGAAACGCGCGAAACGGATGGGGTTTGAAAGAAATGGCTCGTAGCTCTGTCGACCAGCGAAGCGTCGGGTCTCGCTATTGATCTATCGGAGGTACGAGGGAAAGGAGGAGAACATCGCGTGTCCTGCGGGTTGTATTTTCCACATTTTAGAGCCACGTAATTTTCTGTCTTCGTTACGTTCGTACGACTCTCCTCGGGTCCTTAGATCCAGTTCTAGATTCTAGTCCCAGTACCATGTCACCCGGGCTTCGAGATAGACGCGCCTAGATCTTAGCCGCGTATAACTCGCTCTCTTTATCGCGCTCTAATCGTCGGCTTTACACTTATGGTACTTGACTTCGTTAAGAGCTGCTCCCCTTGCGCATCAAGTGTAGCGGAGATAATCTCCTGCTGTCTTATTAACCCAGAGAGAAATTCAATAGTTTTGTCGAAAATTGTACGATAAAAAGTAAAGCTCCATCTTTCGTTTTTGGAACTGATGAAATGATATTAATTAATTAGAAGAGTTCACTCCCTATTTTTTAATCAGTTGAAGTGATCGATCCAATCGAGTCAGGTTAATCCTGACGCGATTGGATCGATCACTTCAACTGATGACAATATGTCGAGTGATAGAGTCTCACTTAATAATCTCTATTTTTTATTTTCTATCGAAGCTATCTGTGCGATAAAAAGAGTCGTACTTGGTAACAGAGGCTTACCAATTGAATCAATAATGCGTAAATTGAATTCAATACTACTCAATTATTTGATAGGACGTTGTGAATCGACGGTGGATTCAATAGTAGGTAAAACTGAATAAAAGGCGAACAGAATGATGCCTGGTCATGTGGATTGATTGATTTAGTCAAACTTACACGCTCGAAGCACCTCTTCTTGTTCCATAGAAGCTAGGAGTTGACTAAAAGTCTTCAGATTTGGGATTGCTGAGAATTTAACGGTGAACGAATTTTAACTAGATAGAGAAAAATCCATATTCCACAAATTCAAAGTTTAGTTTAGGATGATTGAATTTGTTTTATTCGCGCGATGTAATCATCACACTGTCCGGCTCGCACGGTACTTTTTCCAACTGGTGTGGTCACTAACGAGCCGCGAACCTTCGGAGTCGGATAACAACTAACCGCGAACGTTGGATCAGTTGCCCCACACGACTATACTGACTCACTCAACGTTTTTATTATTTTTATATTCTAATTTTCCTGGTGCTGCAGATCAAAGAACGATTCGTTCAAGCAGCAAAATTTCAGCTTGTTCATGACTGGGATAATTTTGATTATCAAAAATAGTGTATTATTGATCAGGTCGAGTCAGAAATAAAAACACAGAATCGTAGTGTTCAAAACTGCGTATTCCTCGATCAGAAACCTCGATGAAATAAATACAGACGTTAGGATGGAACATTTCTTATTTTACAGAACTTATAAAGAAAAATTATCTTTAAATGCAGCAGCATAAGCTGATTCGCGTGATTTTCCACAGGCAAAGTATGCAGAAAATACATGAATGAAATTACATCTATATCAAACCGTCTACATGTTCTACGGTTAACCGCATTAATATGAAGAGTCCAAGGTTTTTTTTTTAGCCAATCTTCTGAGGAAGAGTTTACATTGTGAATGCACAAGTACCTTGTTGTTAGAACTTGTATAATAATACAAGCGCGGAATTGCTTCGTCATACCTAATCTGAATAATTATTACTATCTGATGCTGTTATTGTCGTTTCACTCTTGATACTACGATTAATTGTGCTCTTGTCAAGAAATAATGCCTCGATGTTGCGGCAACTCTCCTCCATTACCAAAAACTGTAGATCTTCCTCTTCAAGATGGTCAGTAAATATTCGTGACATGTGATTTGATTTTATAGTATTAAACTTCGTCATAATATTGCTGCACCTTCCAACAGGATGTCAAAAAGAATAATATGTTGCGTTACAAGTGCGGAAAGTGGTCGGTGTGTGCCTCATTTTCAACCGGTGCAGAAAATAAAGCACTAGTGCGGAAAGTGAAACTTTCTTTTCGTACCGCTCGGAAATGAGGCACTTTACGCACCCTACACAGGCTTCAAAAATCATCCTTTCCAAGGAGGTGTTACAAAAATCAGTATTTCAGGACTCAAATTTTGTTTGAATTGCGAAATACACATTTACAGCGAGATTTACAGTGTTCTTTGTTATTCAGAAAATCATATCACACCACATTCGGTTTTTCTTGAAACGGTCCAGTCGTCAAATGTTGAATTTCAATTTTGTTTTCTTATCGTTCAAAACTTCGAACTCATTAGACTTTACTCCTCCTTCGTTATTCTCTACTGTGAGTAAAAAAGTATTGAACACGTTCCAAAGAAAAAAAGAGAACAGCGAAAAAAGCTCTCTTTGCAAGCCGATAATTATCGATCTTTTTCACAGGCAATCCACGAAACAAGACTGCCCTTGCACCAGGCCACAGTCTGATGGACTGGATCCGACTGGGAGCCTCAGGGGTTGATTTAACTGGAGTTGGCGGTGTCCCACGAAACGTTACACACTCAGAACTTGCACGACATGACAAACCCAACGATGCTTGGCTGGCGATTCGAGGTGGATTTTAGATTTCTTTTTTTAAATTCTTGAGCTACATGTCTACGAAAAGCATCTAATTTGAAAAAAATATATTTTTCAAGGAGTCGTTTACAACGTAACGAGGTACATGGATTTCCATCCCGGGGGTTCTTCGGAGCTGATGAAAGGCGTGGGAAAGGACGCTACCAAGTTATTCGACGACGTAAAATATCCAATCTAATTATTTGTAAATTTATATTCTGAACCAATATCAAGTTGGTGATTAAATATTTTATTTACGTACCTATAGAACATTTACAGGTGCACGCTTGGGTCTCATATCAAAGCATGCTGCAGAAGTGTGTCGTTGGCAGGTTGAATACTTTACCTGGCGAGTCTCCCACTTCTTCGCCGAACACAATAGCTACTTCGCCCTCCGTCGCCACCTCGTCTTCGACGTCTGGTATTTTCTCTCGTTGTACAAGTGAGTACTGAAATTTAGGGGATCGATTTTTGCCGGTCTCTATATTATCGAATAATTTGTTTTCGTTACAGAACAGAATTCAGCCAGCGAAACTACCCCGGCACCGCCACATCCAAAGATGGATTGGATCCAGACAAGCAATACAGTAACGTTGTTTTACTACGCCATTCGCGACTATCCAGCAGTGGGTTACCAATTAACTCAAGTAACAGACTCCAAGTATCGAATCAAGTTCTGTTTAGAAGAGGATGTCATCTCTCACGAAGTTGAATTGTACGGGGCGGTGAATTGGCCTCCGAAGTGGAAGAGAAACTTCGAATCCATGAAAGTAAGCTGAATTTGTGCGATTGTCGCGAATAAAATAATACTCAATACGTTTTTTTCAGATTGAATTCACGTACACTAAGAAGCAGCCCGGACTCTGGAAAACTTACGGGACTTTCAAGACTCTCGGAGAGCCTAAGATGAAGGGAAGAGTCTATAGGGACTATGAAGTAGTCAGTAACACACCGCTTTGTAAATTAGTTCATCTGATTGTTTTGCGAGCCGATATGTTCCTGGAAATATTTCCCATCGGCAGGCACGTCGAGGCCAGACTCAACATAATGGGTAGATGATCTAACTCACTAATCTCATTTAATTCCGATTTTGTTCTGGTTCAAAGTCCTTAAAAATATGAACAATGGAATAACGCGATAATTAATCCCTCGTTTATCTTCCACAGGCACAGATGTTTCCCGGATGTATACCCCAGTACCGCCATATCTTCACCCTGATTATGTAGCGCCTAATTACACTACAGACTGCATTTGCCTAATGGTTAAAATGTACGTCGACGGCGCGCTCACTCCGACTATAACAGCTCTGAAGCCTGGGGAAAAGCTGACCCTGAGCAACAGTCTTGGAACTTTTAAAGCGGAGAATTTCCAGGATTTCACTATCCTCCACATGCTGGCAGCAGGCACTGGCCTCACTGCCATGCTTCCGAACATCCAGTGGGCTCTCGGCAGACGCAACGTGTAAGAAATATGATAATGGATCGATAATGTACAGGGTGTCTACCTCCTAAAAAAACCTGGAAGTCCTGGAAATCTCAGGGAATTCTTTTATTCCTGGAATTCTTGGGGAATCTTAGATTCTGACTTGTTATTGGACAAAATCTGATACAGGAATTTCTTCCACTTTTGTTTCAGGAGCCGAATTAACGTTGTAAACTTCAACAGAAATGAGAATCACTTATTCTATGCAAAGGAATTGGAAAGAGTTGTTTCAGGGGAACCTAGGTGAGAATCTTGCGTATGAAATCGCCGAAATGGCAGATTTAGACAACGAAAATTGCTTCCTAAATTTATTACCGAAATCGTTATTCGTATGTCCGTCTCAGATTCGGTGTAACTCACATTTTGTCTCAACCTGACGACTCTTGGACCGGACCTCGTGTCCAGATATCGCCTGATCTCCTGCGGGAATTGATAGGTACCGGTTCTCCACAGGCTTGTGTTTTCACCTGCGGACCTAGACCGTTCACGCTGTTGACTAAGGAGTGAGTCAATGATTGATTGAATTTATCTTATTTTCATGACTATGGATGACCTACGAATGTTTCTAATACAATAATTCTGCTTATTTCGAAGTCTTTTCTTTTCAATGTTTCGGGATTTTATTATGTATACACTTGAATTGAATAAAATTAAACACATGTTGGTGTCATCTGTTACAGCATACTCGCCGACCTTGGCTGGAAACCATGTCAGATACATCAATTCGACGATTAACGTTACTGACGAAGGGTATCGAATTCGGAAGCCGTAGACAGCAGAAATCAGAATCTTGAATGGTTCAATATCAAATTGCATTAATTGACTTAATTATGTGGTGAAAAACAAAAAGTAAAGAAGGAACTAAACGCGAAAGTCGTAGTTAGACGTAATCATAGTAACCATTGTAAATGAGCATGGGAAACAAAAATGGCAACCCAATAGGGATGAGAAGATCTAACATGATTCTCACAATTGAATTCCTTAGAATAAAAACTGTACAAATTATTTCAAAGACCAAACAAAAATTTACTTGAAATGATTGTTTCGGTAGTGGAATTGAGTCGCCTATTATCAGACAAAGGCTTATAAAGTATGTCATGAAAGAAAGTATTTCTCAATAAATAGGTAAATAATAAATAGGTAATAAAAATTAATATATCATCGCACGCATAGGATTTTCATCCAACGCGCCTGGTACGAGACTCCCAAGTCTCATAAACGATACCAGTGGGTATAAGGGGTGAATAAAAGTTGCAATTCTCAATCGAACAAAGTTCTTTCCAATGCTGATGAACCCCAGGCCAAAATTGATTTTAGTTTCTTGTCAGTAAGTTCACTAGTTTAAAATCTGGATCTTGTGGTGTTAGATACTGATTAATATTTTGTACGTGTCTTCTAGTCGCATTGAAAGAAATACATAGGTACATGGAGTTTTAGACCCTGATCGTTTTTTGATCTTCCATGAGATGCGATTGAAAGAATTGTCTCAGGGTCCACTCGATTCACTTGAAAATTTTACTCAAGGTGTCACAAAAGTATGGTGAAAATTACAGCCACCCCCCCTTTTTTTTCCTTCGCCGGCAATATATTATTGAAACAAAAATTCTAGGAACAATAAATTGTTCGTTACTAGGACTTTATTGAAATGAAGTACGGACGCCACATACTAGTACAGAACAGTTCAAAAACAGCCATTATGACATAGAATAATTTTATTGTTTCGATAAAAATGTTCAACAATTTATTGCCAGTGAACAAAAAATAAGGGGGTGGCGGAAAATTTTGCCATACTTTTGTGACACCTCGAACTACGTTCAGGAAATTTTTTTAGTGAAAAATTGGAGTATGCCCTAAAACAATTCGTTTAATCGCATCTCAAGAAAAATCAAGAATCAATGAGGGTGTCAACCTCGTCGCAAGGTAGTATTGAACGACATTCTGGGCGAATACCCTATAATATATGTTGTAAATAATTGGGAAGTTTTTTGTTTGTTCGTTCTTCACTCCGCTTGCCTCACGGCTGTAGTGCACACTGATAGTATTAGGGAATAATTAATTGTCTGTGATGCAGAGCGTAATGCTGATGTGTGTTTTGTGGGGTAGTTTAATTATGTTTAATCACTGTGTAGTACCCATGCACCGTGAAATATTAGCACGAATCTGTATACGTTATATAGATGATTCTCTAAAACTCTGATAGACCAAACGTACCTCTACTTCGAGTTAATCCGTTGCGACTGTATAATTAAAGAAATTGGGTCTCAAATATGGTGAAAGAGAAGACAAGAACTAAAAATCCTGCAATTTTATTCTCCTTTCCCAATCACGCCTTCAAAGAGAACATAATGACTCTCGTAATTGAAAAATTCGAGGACATCGCAGGGTTATTATAAATCGACGTTATATATTGTAAATATCTTTTGTATATGGGCACCTGAGTATATTGAGAAATAAAATTATAGCAGACTGTTTCATCAATTCTTGATTGCTTCACCTCACCCTTGATACAAATTATTTTTCTCAGCTCTTCTGTCGATACTTATCAGACATCAAAGTAATTTTTATTCACGCATTCTTAATTATTTTACACAAAAGATTTTTCTCAATTATTTTCCTTCACAATGACGTTAATAATTAGCACGTTGTGTACAGTTTTCCGCTTATTATTTCAGATTAATTTGCGCTATGCTTTCGAAGTGAATTATACACATTTTCATTCATTTTAACTAATGGTGGCCATTACAAAGCGTATACTAAAAAAAATCCCCGACTCTTTTTGACCAAATTAGTGGTTATTCAAGTATGTGATAAGTATTGCTATGAATCAACGGCGAAAGAAAATGAATTTTGACCATACTTTTTTATTTATAATTTATACAATTTTGTCTACCATTTTCATTGATTTCCACGTGAGGAAGAAAAAAAATCGATGACGATTTTTCAAATTTCCTGACTTTTCCCTGACTTTCCGGTTTTCCTTAACCAGTGGCCACCATGTGATTAGAGGCACCATGAGAGTACGCGTACACTGAAATTATTTAGAAGTAGGTACATCTGATATTGGTCAAATTAAAATATTCGAGAGAGCGAAGAATGGGATCTTGATGTTCAATAAACGCTAGACCTCGACTCCTGAATTCCGATTTTAATTCTGAAATCATAAAAATCAAACTTTATTGGCAAAGCTTGAATTAGATTTTAATGGGTTCCACATTTAGCATGACGAAGTTGATCGTCACACTGTAGTCAGAATTATAATGCTAGAAGATTCCGGACCGCTGAGGCGTAACGTGTTTGATTATTGTCAATTATCATTCGTGATGAAACAATTAATTGTAATGTTCGTTTTATTTTATGCCATTTCAATATCGTAAAGACTGTATTCAGTTGTGAATAAATCTTTTATATTCGTTAAATTAGTCATAAAATACTGACACTTGGAAATATACCATAAACTCAATCGTCCATATAATGAAGACTCGGCAATGTCAATTATACCTAAATTATCATTAATAAAGTATTATCATCATCTTATCGTGGCTACTTAAAAAAAAAAAGGAAGTGATTTCTTGTTTTTGAAATATGAGAATAAGTGAGATATTTTAGTGTGTATAAAAGTACTGAACACCGATCATCGTTGCAAGAATATTACCCCACGATTTGAGTGAGTATAAATAACGAATATGGGTCACAAAGTTGGTTGTTAAGAAAATTTACAACTCGTCGCCAGTTATAAATGATATATCTTTCCATGGAATAAATTTATGGTATATACTAGCCAGAGATCCACTGTGAAACCCATAAATGAGACAAGCAGACGCTGTCTTTCTATTTGTACGATAATTTTATCCGTTCGATCTATCTTTCATCAAGGATGTTCGTAATTTCTATCTTCAAAGTAAAATGTTGAGAGCTCAAGAGTTGATCACGTGGTCAACAAGTATTCAACGTAAAAGCTGATAATGATCACTTTTCAAATTCTGAGAGCCACACTGTAACATCTCGAAGATCATTTCTCTCCTTTTGTGAGTCTGAATTCAAATAAAAGTGAATAGTAAGTACCACATGAATTTTTATGGCAGTTTTGAAAAATCTAGATTTTCTTTCGAATATACAGTTCGATTTGAACGTATCTTCGCTATATGATTCTTGGCACTGCATCTCTCAAATATACTCACCAAGGTGAGTAAGGCTTTCTTGTGCTACACGTAACGTGAGTTGAACCAGAGCAAAACCATCCAATAAAAGAGTCGTTATCTCGTGGCTGGTAAAAGTCGAACCTCGAAAGGGATCAAGTGCCACTTTTTGCTGCATCCACAGGTAGCGGGAGCTTCGCGATATTTTTATCTCCAGAGCTGTCGACCTTAGTTGTACTACAGCTCCGCATAACGCTGACATGGAGGCACAATGTTGTCATCGAAATATCGTTCAACTGTTATGGCATTGAATGACAGTCTCAAAAAAAAAAAAAAAAAAAAAAACACATGGTCAATTGATGCGAATTTAACTGTCTTTGTTTGAAAAGTGTAGTCAATTTTTTTCATTGAAGCTGCAGACTGTCCGAAAATCGAATCTGATTCATAACAATCTGATTCACAACAAGCTCATATCGTATGAACCATGATACGATTAACATTTGTCCGATGAGAATTAAGCTATACGTATATAATTTGAGGGGGAGACTGTTCATGTCAGAATAATGAGGCACAGTTCTCATCGTGGTATCGTAAACTTGAGTTTGTCAGCTGCTTCAATGTTCGTCGACTGGATTCAATAATTCCACGAGAGTGTGACACTCTGTTATTAATGATCAGGTTACAAAATGTAATAATGCTTAGATATTCAAGATGACGGATGTTTCGTGAACCCGATTGACACAATTCGATGCATAAATTCATCCGAACTCCCAAATTCAGAGAAGAAGGACATCGAACCGTAGTTCCACGCGTATGACTGACAAGTAGTAATGGTCTCCGCTATGTCGGACGTCTGTTTGAATAGCAGACTAAATAGCGACGGTCTGCGCCGTTTATCGTTATGCCTAGTTGCAAGGTGTGAATTCTGCTCTGTTCTCGAAATCAAAAGCTATGAGGTCCGGAGGGTGAACGATTCGACAGGGAATGACCCATTAACCCTTGACAGTCACGCTGGATGAAATCAACCCATCGTTCGACATTGGACGTATATATCCAATGGTCCCTGGCTTCCAACGGGACTTCCGTCGTCATTTGCCTTATAGTTTGAAGTATCCCCTAAAAGTACAGACGGTTAATCATTTTTCTTACATGATCTAGAAGGATTAAAGCATGTTCTTTAATTTTTTTTTTAATCCTTCGTAGTGATAGTTTGCTCACAATAGCTTTTTTAAACTGACTGGGTGAAATCCACCCAGTGTGACAGCCGTGAAATTCTCAGATAGTGTGACCGTGAAGGGTTAATAAACAATCATTTATTTTGTGTATAGACGACAGAGGGCACCTTGACATCATGGAACCCAGCAAAAACTAACGAGGGTCGGTGGACGAGGGTCCAGTCTAAGTTTGACCGTAGTCTGACCTTCCTTTGTACTTATAGTTACACTAACTTACAAAGTGGTACGAGACGTGAAAATACGTGCGGGTGACCAGCTAAGTGGACAAGACTACAGGGGTTATTCGGATGTGACAAATCTCAGAAGTTTACACTAGAAAGTGCCGCGTAACCCTTCGATTGCGTACGTGTGAGGCAGAGGCCCCGGCTCGAAGGGATCGAATGTGGAGGAATGTCGTGATTAATTTTTTTCCCCTCAATTTCAACATTTTCCGAAATAGTGCATATTGTCAGCGGTACCGCAGGCGATTCGAGTTCCTCGAAGTAATGCAATTTCCTCGTTTCTCCCAGAGCAATGGATATATCGTCCTCGGTTTATAACAACATTTTCATTCTCGTCGAGGATGAATGCTCCGCTCTTTATCAACTCCGGGTTATCGCGGGTTATCTTCGCGGTGAGCAGCGGGATGGGAGTTAGCTCGCAGTCTTCCGCATGAGAATTGAGATCCTTCCGGGTCTTCGAAGGGGCAGAGGAATGCCTCAACCCTGACCTCGAAATCGTTCTACAATCTACATGATCGGTAAATTGTTAATTTGATATCGCGGAGGTGTCACTATCGCTGTACAGAAATTCATTGGTGATTCGGTGATATCCAATTCACGTTGTATCGGATCAGCGTTAATATCGTCGAGGGTGATTCGATACTTGTAATATTCGGAGCGACGAAATATCCGCGCGGAATTCATATTTAATAACGGATGTGTTTAATTACCGAAAACATCACGGTGCGATGGTCCCCGAACCGCCACGTCAAATATTCATTATTCAAAACGTGCCTTTTCGTATGGTTTTTGGAGCTTGCACGACGACTGGATATCGGATATTTTGCTTTAGCATAGATACGAGGAATCCGACGCACCTTGACGTCGCGCGTGGGTCGCGACTCTCGAACTCGACTTACCTGAAATAATGTAAAACTCTCTTCAAGCCGAGAACGACAGGGGTCGGTATACCTAATGGAATACGAAATTCGAAATTTGAGACTCGGCATTATCATGCATGATGCCGGCCATATTTCAGGGTTTTTTACTCCGTGGTTATAACGAATCACCCCCGTTGTACTGTACACATTTTATCGGTACGCTGTGCACCTGCCGAATTTTAGAGTCGAGTAAAAACTCACGAATGCACAGTGACACAATGAGCTTTTCGTCTGGCTTCCCATTGTACCATGTTTTCGCACTCAAAGCGTGCTCAAAGTCCTTCCTGTATGCCTTTATTGGCACTCCTATACCGTTTCGTTCCTGCTAAATTTCGAAGTACCTGGAGGCCACAGTCCACCGAACGAGTTTCAATGATCCAAAGTACGAAAGTTCACGAATGTATCAGGGAAACGTCTCTCAGTTTTAGATCGTTGGAATTTTGGCAACGGGAAAGGGAATTTGAATTGAAATTCGCGATGTCGATACCAGACGTGTCGATCCGAGTGTGAAACTGAAAATATTGGGCGCTTCGTTGTTGCACATTCTGTGACAGCGAATATATCCTCAAAATCACGTACATAATATTCTGACAGATTGAAATACCTCATCCGTAAATTGATTCGAATATTTGATTTTTGATTTATTGACGAGTCTGTAACTGATACTCGGTACTTTTTTCCCAACTTTTTCGCTTCACACGTTTTGACCCGAGTCTTTTTTCTTCTATTCTCTCGCTTTTCGTTTTATTCATTTATTTCTCCATCCATTGACTCGCCTATACACGGTATCTTTACTCCGTTATAAAACACGCGGAATATTTTCAAACTACGCGAGTCACCCGCACCTGCTGTTTTCCCATTTCACACACCTTCTCCACTACTCTCTCAGTTTTCACCTGTATTCTTGAATCATAGAGTTCAAACAGTTTCACAACCTTCAAGCCAACAAATACGTAGCCTGATATGCATCTGGATAAAATCTTACGGCTGTTGTGAGCAGAGAAAAGAAGAAAAAGTAACCAGCTTTCTTCATCTCACATCGTTCCAGCTCCGCCCACACGAGAAAAATTCTAGGCACGAGAATCTATTCAATCGGGGCTTTGACGCCACTCAACCCCCGTCGTAATCGTCAGCTATAGGTCAGGGGCTGAAATATCTGGTGCCACCAGCTGTTCGACGAGTATTTCGCGGCTGTTATCGCATTATGCGATCTGATAGTTTCAAGGTATTGTATTCCGCGGCACTCAGCAGGGCTTCGCCTCGTTGAACAGGTCTCAAGATCAAAGTCAACGAGAGTTTGCCGATATTCATATTCTTTTATCAATCGATCAAGAAATCGAGTTCTTTATTCGTCCCAAGAGAGAGCGTAGCCATTCAATCCCAAATCGGACGTATGAAGATTTCTCATACTTCGCACATTTCATTTCCAGACAGACACTTTCTTTTTCGCATTGATCGAATTCACCTTTGACCTCGGGGTGAGAAGATCTGTTACAGCTACGATTTTACGCTCTCGTATGATTTATGGAAATGATTTGAATCACCGAAAAGAATGTTTTCTATTCCGAGCAGATAACCGCTATAACGGCATAACGCAATGTATCGGCGTCTCAACCAGTTTTTATAAACTACTATTTCAAACTATGTCACACCATTTTATACTATTTTCCAATTATTTCAAATTCAAATTATTTCATAAAACTTCTCAACTATTTGGGAACTATTTCGGAACTATTTCAAACAATGTCAATACTATTTCATAAGCATTGCGTACAATTCCTTTTTTACGAGTATTTCATACCATAGCACATACATTTCATAACAATAGGAACTAATTCTATTCGATAAGCATTTGATTTACCATTACATCATTGATTTATAAATGGTATACGTATAACATGCCAAAAAATCGGGTATAAAGTATTCAATAAAATGTAAAAGAGAATCATCACCAGACAAAGCATAGTCGCACGATGAGAGTTTTCCTCACAGCTTTTCTCAGCGTGCCGACGACTCGACCAGAACGCGGCCAAAAAGTGTCTGAAAGCGCCCAACGCGACGATATTCTAGGCTAGAACCTATTAGAATCGCGCGATTAGAGAAACTCGCATATCCAACGTGCGCCTTGTGAGGAAATCTATTTCACTCGGTCTAACGATCGTACCATGATAGTGGAACGAATGAATTCCCCCCCCCTGCCCCCCACACATCACTGAAAAGAACAAATTAACAAATAGTTAACACTAACGTTAAATGTAGTAGTTAAAACATTGACATAAATTAAAACATAGTAACTAATTTTAGTCACTAAGTGTTAAAATCGAAATAAAATGGTACGCGTAACATGTACTGTCACATATAAAAATAAGAATAAACAGATTTAAAATGACTGAAACGAATAAAATTTTATAAGGATTATAGAAAAAAGTTCAACTATAATCATGCTACTTGAAATTAATGCAGTGAAATATGAATTTGAAAATTACCGTGAGAGAATTGTCTCATAGTGCGAGTGCTGACGGTGTCAAACAGAAGACACAAGAACGCAAATTAAAAAATAATATGAGTCGTCATTCAAATCTTACGTAACAGAGGGGGGAAAATGTATCATCAGACGTTACGTTACGATTTTTATTTTCAATAAATACTGTAATAATAAAAGCATGTATCCACATCGCCATAATCGGTTTATTTGTAACCATGAAAGATGATCCTATTTTTTTGGAAATTTCCAGCGCCTTGTCATAATCTTAGCAATTGGTATCGTAACGTAACACTTGGGAGGACCATGTGATACTATGGGGCGGGAGGGGGGTACAAATGACGCCTTACGTCAAACCGAGATTTATGTAGCTCGCGTGGGTGCTTTATAAAAGTGTATCAAAAGCCGTTTTAAACGTATCAAATTATTCATTCATTCTCATTGTCATTATTCTCTGTCCAAAGTCAAAGGGTGTTCATCTAAAAATATCCTATTGACTTATATTACCCTCAAAAAAAAAAAAAAAAGAGAAACAAAAGCTCGCGGGGTTGTTGTCGCGGAGTCTACACTAGCGGATATCAGACAGGTACAGTCGAGCCCCATCCGCACTCTCGTTGAGTATTTTCACCGTAAGTAGTACGCGTGTCGCGCGCGTGTGCGTGCGGGGGTGGGGGAATCGGGCCGCTCTGGTCTGGGCGGAAGAGAGCGAAGTGGGCGCACCAGGAGGCTGCGGAGGAGGGTGAAAGGGTGGCAAAAGGGGGTGATCCGAGGGCGACGCGATAGGGATGCTGGGCATGGCGCGATCAGTCGCGCGACGGCTCTCGCCCTGGCGAGTCGATCGAGGCACCGGATATTCCGAACGGTAAAAAAATTCGAATATCAAAGTCGCAGGTATCATTCGAAAAAGATGTGTCCGGGTTTGAAAAATCGGCGGTACTCCCGGTCGAGGTCTCTGAGTGACGCCCTGATAATCAGGGGCTGTTAACCGACCCTCTTATCAGAGGGAATAATAGATCAATTTAATTTTTCGTACCTGTGGCATCGATAACCGCCCCAAAGTGTCGTTCCGCGTTTCAATATTCCTTTTACAAATTTTTTTCTTCTTTTTTTTCACCCTTATCTTCTTTCAAAACGCGCTTTTTCCCTTCATATAAAACGTTACTAGTTTGTCTATCGCATTGCCACGTCCAACGACACATGTTCGAGGGTGTTTGTAGTTTTTTCCTCCTCAAATCGCCAGATCGCTATTAATTGGAAGCTAAAACCTGAACAGTCTTCGGGATTCATCAGGTAATGTAATTATTACAGTGTTGAACTTTGAGTTTTTTTTTTTTTTTTCAAGTATGTCCCTCGCTTCAGAGCTTCGCAGGGTGATCGAAACGTTTTACGGATCGCAGAGATTCGTTTCCCCCCAGAAATCAAAAACCGCTGGTTGTCCGGCCGTAACGATCAGTCAAATTGCAGCGGTACAAATTTGAGTGCGAAGGGGGTTCGCGATCGCGGCACGTCGCCCTGGGGACATTAGTCTCTGTCATAGTGGGAAACTGCGGTTGAAATGATACAGAAAACCTGATAACGGATCGGGAATCATCGCGCTGGGGGACTCCGTTCGGTATAAACCGTCCAATCGCCGCTGGCTAATATCAGAGCTGTGTCGGTGCTGGCGTGCAGCGATTACACGGGAAGAGCTTTGTAATTTCCTCGATTAAGCCTAGCGCTTTTTCTCTTAATCAACGTTTAATTTCGCGTCCCTTGCTGAGGATTTTCTCGCAAAGAACGTCGGCCCCCGTGAAAGCCAGATGATGTGGTACTTATTTAAATTATTTTTTATAATTTTTCTCTCCCCCCTCTTCGGCGTGGCCCCCGTTGCACCTGTTGCACACCTCGGTTACGCCGCCCCTGGTATTTCCGACACGAATGGTTAATTTGCGAGGTGTGCTCGCCCCCGTGCATGCTCTGATGTTCGAATACCGATCGTGCCGAATTCGGGTGCTCAATGAACGTAATTACAGTCGCCTTGATCACGCGGTGTGTCAATACGCGAGCGGACGCGACAAGCCGAGGAATTAGAAGGCTTTTTCGTTTTTAAATCAAATGAACTGAAATTCTCGCAGATTTGGAACGGCGAGGACAAGTCAAGTTGAGTTGAGTTCCTAAACTCGAGGACCGCGTGTCTTGCAATATTCAAACGGGTATATCATTCGACTATACTTGCCGGAATCCGCGGGGACGGGTCTCAGGGGTATTTCAATTCGGGTAGAATTTTTCAAACGGTACGAAATAACGCGAGCTTTCATCCCCCAGCGCGTGACCATTGTTCGGGGAAAAGGTTTTTCTCGATTTTTAATAATTGAACTTAAGGTTTAAAGACGTTGTTATGCGGTATTGTTGCCGCATGAGATTCAGCCCCATTCGAACTCATTCGCATTCGATTCACTTTCAAGAGTTTGAAGGTGCTTATTTGCTTCGACGGTTGCGAAAGCTCCGGCTCAAATTTATCGGTTGATTCATATTTTATTTCACTGTTTCTGCCACGTTTTTGCCTCATTGACGAAAATTAATCCACTTATACAGAATCGAGTTATCGGAAATTTGTTCATTCTTGTTATCTCATATTGCATCGTTCTCAAATAGGAAATAACATCAAAAACATTATTGATACGAAGGTACTTTTACGATCGGAGCTGAGAAAACCCAGATATCAGCGAAAAAAAATCAGTTATCAGTTCAACAGTAGATGGCAGTGAAAGATTTGCCAATAGAAATGGTCCTTTTTGTTTGATTCAGAAAAATACATACATATTTATAACCGCAATTAACGTCGTTGAAGAATGTCTATGGATTGTTCCGAAGGTATAATAGTGTGACGTTGATAATAATTTAGGTACATGTCAAACATCCATAGTGTGGTAGAAATTAACGACGTAACATTTGCCTCCGGGTGTGAGAAGTTTACTTTGCATTTGATTATGGCAACGGGAACTTCCTGCTTTGTACCAGAGTTTAATTCGCGCACATAGGTAGGTACTTAGCAGAGTACACCGAGTTCCTCTTAAGTACATTCATATCACAGTGGAGAAAACGTTCGCCTGATACCCACTACGAATTCCCGAATGACCCGACCTGGTCAAGCACATATTCAAATTGAAACTGTATCAACGATATTAATGGCATTTCTACTATTAATTCACTCTGAAATCACTGCAATCGCTTGTCACCTGGTCTGCGAGTGAATAGCACACCGTAGTGTGCGATAAAGTTTCCATCTACAACATTTATCTATCCTGCAACACTCGAGCTTTGGCCAGATCCCTGCAGTTTTGGTAGGTATATCTAGAACCAGTTTTTACAACGATTTTCGTGTGTACGATGATGCATTGATCATTCGGCCAGAGTTTAGTCTACGGTCATATATACAGACCCAGGGTTAAAAGGTGTTGGTAAAAAGTGTGGGAGAGGCCCTTGCCAAGCAATAAATCTTGAAACCGACTGCCTCTGACACCCGGTAAAATATTGGCATTAGAATAGACTGTCGAATGGCTACGATGTGGTTGGTCGCTCGCGTTTAGGTTGTTCAGCATCGATAAATCCGCGTAGCGAACATTGACGCGATTCAATTTGACCATACTTACTCATATCAAGCTCCACAATTTTTTATCTTATTTTTCGTTGTTTCCGAGGAAAATATTTTCTATACTATATATCCGTTCGGTTTTAGTCTGCAGAATGTTAAATTCTCAGCTGTCGATGAACACGGAGATTAACAATCCAGGGAAGTCGAGTAATTAAACAGAATTACCGTCAAGGATTGAGATAGCGCCGGGTGAGCCAGGCCCGATTACACACTCAACAGCCAAATCCAATCTAGCCAATACATGGCCTCTTGCCAATGTTTCCAGATCTACGAGCGTAGGTCACAGACTGGATATTGAAACTTATCAGAAAATATTGCCGCTATACCGACTTAAGTGGGTCGTTTAGCTTCTACGCATCGTTAGATCGTCGACTAATTGCCAATAGTTGAAGAATCTCCCCCTCCCCCTTCCTACACCCCGCAAAAAAAGAGGAAAAGAAAAAAGAATTGCTTGTTGCTTACTTAGCAATGGTATTCCGTAATTATAACTTTTTCGTTACTGTATTGTTATAGGCTCACCTAAAGTCTATTAAAACTAAGGTGCATAACCTTAGCTATTGTTCAGTTTATTCTGAGATAAATAGGGCTGTGATGAGCAGTGCCAGTTTGAATTGATCCCAGGTTGTCAAAGTGTAGAGAACTTTTTTTTTTCATTCCGTGGTTTTTGATCTCTTGAAACTTGGAAGTGAGTGATTAAAGTCGCTCGTCTGATTTAACCCGGGATTCACTACTTGATTTTAAAATCCCTCCCACACCCCGATTTCACACTCTGGAGCGTTCGATGAATTTTTAAGCAGTCAAGCTCGCTATGCGATACACGTTGGAGAAAACGGCGATATATCGGACGTAGAATCTTGTCCCAGTTTTTCCACCCAATAACAACGATTGCGCGATAATACGGACGGTAGGTAACAGCTTTTTTCCCATGGGAGCCGGCCGCCAGTTCCTTTCGTACCTATATACCCGCTTTCCAAGAATTTTTATCTTTCTAGATATAACTTCTTTGACCAGACCACGTATTCGTCCCGGGATTTTTCCAATTAAAACTTATCCTGCAAACTCGGTGGAGAGAAAAAAACCACCGTGAAAATAACGGGAAAAAAACATTTGAAAATTTTCAAAAACCGTTTCACCTTTGGTAATATTATCTGATCGAGTATAATGACGCACTTGCTAAAACAGACAGGAGATTTTTCAATTGTATTACTGTATCGGTCCGGAAATGAAAAGTTGATGCCAAATAAACTAAAAACATTTTGATTTTGATGAAAATTCATACTCGAAGGTTTTTTGGGTCACTCATCACGAACCTGAAGTCAGATTTGCGAAATTTCCAATGGCGAATCCGATTCGCTGGGACAAAAAAAACTAAAAAAATTCGAAATCTTATAAAAATTGGTAGGTACTCGAAGGTCTTTTGAATCGCTGATCAAGAATCTGTTGTCAGATTTGCAAATAGTCACTAGTCAGCCCAATCCCGTTTGTTCTACCTAATATACTCCCGGTGCTACAGCCGCGACTGCAGATTAACCAGTTGTCTATATACATAATTGAAGGCAGCCAAGAAACCGCAGAGATTTACTCGAATTAAAGTGGAACGAGCCGCTAATGAGTACGCCGGGATAATCCCCGTGCATTACGTATGTATGATGTGCCAACGCACCTAGGCGTTCAGATCCTCGTAAAACGTGGGTCTGGTTAGTCCATCGGGATTTGTAGCATTTGGCTCGCATTATTCGAGGAACTTTTGATGAAAGCCCTGAAAGTTCAGAAGCGTGTTATCCCACTGACAATGGACCATATGCGGTACGAGACGATCGTTGAGATACCGTGACTCGGTTGGCACGACTTTCGAGTTTTCAAGCTTCGAGCTTTCAAGCGGGTAATAATTAAGCAGCGCTATACGTAGAAACTTGTCTCGGTACTTTACGGCTCCCCCGGCACAAGTTATGCTGCTATGAGGAATAACTTTCTGCAGTTTAGTTTTCCTTCAAATGCCTCGAGAAACATCCGAACTACGGTGTTTGACTAACTTGTTATGGAGGGAATCCAGCAATCGGAAAGTTCCGTTTCATTATAAACCGGTAGAACACCGTGCGGTGCACCATTCCGCATTGAACTCGAACCACGACCACTGTAAATGCCGTAGTTAAGCTTCTGGCTCAGCACTCTGTACTCCGACGTGCCACCGAAACGTTGCTTTAAACTGAACCCCGTACTGTCACGAGTGAGTGTAGTAGATAAAGCCCGATAAGCACGCGAGATAGCCGTCACCTTCGTCCGGGCTTTCCGGACCGTTTCGCGCACTACCCTTTCTCACTGATTCTCTGACCCTGTCCTTTATTTTTATCGCCTTTTTATTTTTTATCGCCGCATCTTATCAGCGAAGTATTCGCGGATGGTCAAAGTTTTTACAGTGGAGAAGGCAGAATTTTAATAATATACTTTTTCGAAACTCCCGCGCCTCGCGTGATGCTTTCACGAGCTTTAGCGGTTCTGATCGTGTACTTAGGCCATTATTTCGCGGCTGTGTGTGTATAACCCGGCATTGTAGTGTCTGCCTTTTAGATAACCTTAAGGAATTTATCATCCCTCCATTACTCTTGAGCAGATCTTGCACGTGAGAGCCGAGGTAAACCTCGGATAAATCAACGCTTTCAAAGTCCTCGGTTTTCCGTAATAACTGAATTTAACGCTTCTCACACCGTTTCCTATCTCACCTCTAAAGGTCTTCGCCTTAACTGATTCTACGAGCTTTCCTTCTCGTTCAACCTTGTTCTCGCCCGGTAAATCCACCGTCGCGCGAAAGCTTATTCGAACACCTCGTTTTCAGCGTGATAAAGATTACTGATAATAGACGACGAGGATCGGGGTTCCCAATTTCATGCCTCTACATACTCTCGAGCGGCTGGCTTCTCTATTGTTTAACAAGAAAGAAAGAAGAATCGGGTTTCCCAGAAGCTTTGGAAACACTCGGTTGGAAACCAGAACCAAAGATCGCGGGTATCTCAATTCACATTCTGATTCACATTCTTGAATGTCGTCTCTGAAGCTGCATGAGGACGTCTTGAAAAGTCTTTTGATCACCGAGCAACAGACTGATCAGAGAAATACAGATATCCGATGAAAATAAGGAACGGCGGAAGGAGCAAATGATTGATCAGACAGTATTGGGATTATCGGGTCTCATTTTGTCTCGTGCAAAAATTCAAAGTGTTGAGAAAAAGTTGGAAGAAGTAACGAGCCCGAAGAATCCGAGTATGTTGGATGTTGTAGAAACCAATCTGAGCGCTTTGAACGGCTCATTTTATGCAGAAGGGGAAAACAACTATCGATAAACAAGTACGGTGAGGGTCTCTCGGAGTTTGACAGTTGTGGTTCAAGTGCCGGGACGGCTTAGGACTGGTAGTTAAGGTAAGATAGGCAACGCGATAGTGGTTATGACGCTGAGTTAGTTTCGGAGGATCTCTTCCTTTCGGTGGCATCCTGAGCTAGGTCGAGGGATCCAGTGACCACGAGGACGTAAACTCGCCCGATTACGTTGTGCACGCCCGTCCCGCGCCAATTTCAGGTCTCTAACTATGTGTAGGACGTGTTTTACATACACAGATAACCACCCCCCAGGTATAAACTCCTCTTCAACTCTGGCAGCGTAGTTTCTACGCTATTCACGTCGTCCTCACGTTGGTCGGCATTTCTATGCGCACTGTTCCATACAGACTGAGCCCCATATTGTTGTGTTTCGAGCATTGTGCGCTTGTGTGTGTTTGTGTACGTGAATGCATTGTGCAGAAGACAAGTTATCGCAGTTAGATATATACGGCTACGTCTCCAAGTATGGGTGTTACTTATGTCATAGTGTTACACTGGACGAAGGCTCCAGCCGTTTATCCAGAGAAAAGTTTACCCTGCACGAACTAAGGAGCTGTGAAATGCTCAGTCTGACCGTACCTCCGCTATACAGTGAACCACTACCCTCTGTGTTCGCTGGCTCAATTGGTTCTTGAACTAGAACTTGGAACTTGAACTCGAACTTGAGAAGTGATAAATTGGTGACAGCGGTGGGATACGCTGACTGATGTTGTTTGATATGATGTTTATTACTTTGAGACTAATTGTTATTTCAACCAATATCGCGTGTCTAATGACATAAGGAACTAAGCGCCATTATACGACTCTTTTGCTTTTCGTAACACCAAAAAGTCGTATATATATTTAGGCCTAAAACACGAAGATTTGATGTTAGATCAATCAAAAGCCGAAGGTCTTATGTACTGGTGGATACGACCTTTCAGTCTTCACTTCGCTAAAAAAGTTTTTATTAATTGCATAAAGTCTTATCCGCGAAAAAAAAATAAAAAATTTGCACTCACGACCTTCTTCTTTTATCTGCGAATATTTTCTATCGAACTTTCCGAAACGTTCGTTATTTCAATTTATCTTCGCGCTTCAGGTGTTTTTATGACTTTTCCGTTGAGGAGTGAAAGGACGGCAGTTACGACGTTCTGCCTCTACGATTTTTTTTATTTTCCTTAATGATTGTAATTAAAAAATTACGTGTTCGCCTATCATGCGACCTTTTCCATTTACATTCTTCGATATCGTAATTTCAATTGATTTATACGTTTTGGTCATTTTTAGAGCGAATGGCCTGGAAAGATATACGACCTTTTGTCACTAACACGGCGTTTTTAGCGCTTACTACCTTATGCCAAAAAGTTTGCAATCCTGTGTGCTTCCGTTGAGCTTTTTTTCGGGTTTGTACATTATGTTGGAAACTTTTGTTCGTATAGAATATCGAGAGGTTTTCCCCGTTTGAAATTCCTCTTGTTATGAAGAATGCGTAATTTGGGTATTCCCCGTTGTCGGGGATGCTGATAAGATAACCGTGCATGAATCTTCGGTGTCTGTGCAGGGCTGTGCTCTCCCTGTGCTTGAGCATATCCAATAAAGCATTTGCTAAATTCTGTCTGGCAGCATACCAACCCTTTAAACTTGTAAGTTACGACGGAAGTGAGAAATTATACGTAGCTGTTCAGAATTACGATAACATCGATCGGTCTTCTGCAGCAGCGGCATCACCCGGACAAAAAAAGCTCCGTTGATATTTACAGTTTCAAGTATTATTCACGTCGAGAAAATGCGGTGCTGAATTTCAATTTCCCGACTCTCGTGACTCAAGAGAGTACAAAGTGTGATCGATTATTCTTTAATTCAATCGGTCATCCGTAAAAAGGCGCGTCGTCGCCCCGACGAAGCTTTTAGAAAACACAACATTATTCGCCACAGAATTATTCGAGGTAAAACTTTAGCGTTGCAAAATTTCGAGAACGCGTTGATCCCTCAGTTCAGACAGAGGGGTTGAAATTCCACTGAAACAATATTTTTTTACAACCAATTTACTCGACACCAATTTTTTTTTCCCCATTGTATCCCACGAACAACGGGGGGGAAGGGGGATCCTTTCACTTTTCCTATACTTCATCGGGACAGAGGATTAGCCAGACAATATACGTCCACCTTTGGTAGTGGGTGTAAGGTACATAAAATATGTCAGGGGGCACCGAGTCTCTATTCAGTAACCAATTTCGCTAAGCGGTTTAACACCGACACTCTGTATGGAGAGAAAAATAACACAGTGATAACGCGATCACGCGGGTCCTGGAGGACCGGCAGAAAGCTCCGAGGTGACAGAGAGGGATTCATTCCTCGTCGCGGACGCGTCACCCGCGGCGTACTCCGGGCCACGACTGTCACCTTGCTTATTTTTTCACCACCGTTTCCTACATTTTTCTCACTCACTCCGGCCTCGGTGGGACAGTTTAATGAATAAAACCGCGACATCATTCTTGCCTGACTCGAGTATTCCATGCGGTTTCGACTTACCGCTCAATTATTACATGAACAGCTGTACATCTGTGGGTTCGAGCCAACTGGTCGTGTAACACCGACGTCTTGGGCGGGACAGGATTGAATGTACCAGTTTGTGGTCTCGTCGACTGAGAGGCAGCCAATTATCTAGTACCCACTCGGTGAATTAGACCGCCCCCAGCTTGCCATTACAATTCTCAAATTTAATGCGTCTAATATGCATATGTGTACGCGAGGTGAAAGTTCGGCTTTGAGCTTTCATTAGCAATACAATTTGCGGTTCAACATCCGCAGCAACGCGATATACGAGCTTTTCGATCCTCTTCAGCCTTTCCGAGGGCGAAAAAGGTCCTCCTCGGCGGGCGTTTGTTCCAGGGAATCGACCCGAGACCCGGAACTCGCGACTTGAATTAATTGCACAACTACTCGAATATACGTCAAGTGGGAAAGAAGAGGAAGGGAAAGGGGTCAGGGCTCGGGGTCCGGCATTCAAAGTGTATATTCTACGCCGTCTTCCTCTTCGAATAGGCAGAGTCGGGTAGGTATTTAATATTCATCCTCAAACTGTCCACCCACACGCGGATCAAAGGTTGATGTGGGCTCGCAATTTTTCTGGAAGTTCCGAATCGTTCTGAGAAAGAGCTTTCGAAGGCTGACGTCTGACGTGCTCGACACACTGTCATCGCGACCCGATGAAATTCGACAGATGTTTCAAACTATTGGGGCTCGTAGCCCGAGGTATAACATGCCCGCATGGTCGATATCCTCGGCGTTATCGTCGCACGGAGATTAGATCCCATATACCGGGACGGACCTGAGCTTCAAATTTCGAAGAATGCGATTTACGATTTTTCGCATATTCCGATCGTATTATCCTTCGCAGATATTTTCCCGCTCGGTTTCCTCAGGAATTCGCAGAACTACGGTCAGGAGATTGGGAGTCGATCGCAGGAGCGACACGATCTAACAAATTCTTCGATGGTTTTATCAGGATCTTCCGAGAATGGTTGAAGATAAAATAACAATAATAATAATAATAATAATACCTCATTGATGTCAATAACAATATTGGACAATAAAGGAGAGTAGGCACAGACTTATAAAGCGAGAAAAAGAAAAACACATGCGAGCAAAGAAAGAAAAGCATAAAAATATCGAGGGAAACATAAGCAAATAAGTGCTCAAGGCTCATCCCAACGTGCAAGCTCACAATCAGTGGTGAAGAGGTGCCCCATATCAACATGAAACTTGAACCGGGAGTCGCAGAATATTCGAGAGCATATACAAGGTGAATTTCTAAGGATGGAACTGTCTGAAGTTGGCTAGAATCGAGAATCAAGCTTTTATTGTTAGACGGTTCTGAACTATAATCGAACTGTCTGGAAGCTAATTTCTCGGTTTCAGCCAAATTCAGACTGTTCCATCGTTACCAGGTTCTGGCCTGCGCCACTAGGAGCTTTCAAGGTCGAACTAGAATTCGTTCTAATATCAACATGAACTTTCAAAATGAGCATAAATAATTTCTAAAATATTTCAATGGAATAATGGGAAAATCCTGGTTCATGTCAAACCCACACAAAAAGACAATGAGCGTCTGTATGGAAAATTTCATGGAATTTCAAGCTCTCGTATCATCACATCAATTGAAATTTTAAAGACAATTTCTGCACATGATGAAAGTTACTATTTCCCAAAGAAAAACGTCGCAAACTCTTTCAGGGACGCCGATTGGTCCGATTCGACTGGGCTAGGGGAAATTTTCTTCAGAAAACTCCTCCTCATCGTATGGATGTAGGGATTTTAAGACAAACATATCCGTGTAAGAAGTCATGATCAATTATTCAAATTTCACGGAAGTTTGCTTCACGTAGGTATTTGCAGATAACTTGATCAAAATTTTCCTGTTATATTCGACATGTTACAGGCAATTCACAATTTACAAGCCTTGGGAAGTGACATGTTCTTTTGAAACTACATTTCGACCTCGTCGTATTTGACAGCAAGATTGATTTTAACTGCGTAGCCTAACCCAAATTGTCTACAAGACTCATTTCAGCTATTGTAAGCCAGTTATAATGAGCGTTATCGACAATGTGGGTAATTAGGCTACTTTCTTCCAACACTGAACCTTTCATTTGTGGAATGTATAAATAAAAATCCTTCACTTAGGTCAGAAATTCTAGAATAAGTTCAGATAAGGCTTAAAAGAGTGAACGGCTTCCTTTGTAAATACAAAAAATTAGTTTCGACGCATGTTTGGTCAGTCATACCTACCCCAAAAAGTGTAAAAGTTTCTCTCTTTTTCTTCATGAAAAAATTCAGACATCACTGAACAGCGAAATGCGTTCCAACCCTCGTGTAGTGGCGTCACAGATTTCCGACTTTTTTCGTCGAATTTTTGAATATTCTAAATTCTTGAAGGTCTAATAAATTCTCACTGCGTCTCTCATAGGCGGTGAGTTTTATTCCAGTGTGTTGATACACGGTGTACATTATGTATAGACACATAGGGAACCGGAGTACCCAACCCATAAGGGAAAACTCGAGTGTTGTTACGTGTCTTAACGGGGTTACAAGCTGCGTGTATAGCTTCAAGCTTTTACGTTATTATCCCAGGAAACATCAATCTTGACGCTGCTGCCGAGTCGAAACAAGAAAAAAGTTGACATATATGGGTGTAAAATTCAAACAAAAAATCAAAATCACACAACATTTTCTATTTCACTTTCATCATTGTCATCCAGAGATATTTGATGAAAATAAAAAACATCCCCACGGAGGCTAATGGATTCGTTCGGTATCGCTGGCCTTCGCTCAGAGCCGGTCATAGATAACGTTTGTCAAGAAGGTTGGGAATCGCAAATGCATGTGTGAAACGTGCGACAGGCAGTCGGATCCGTTAACAGTGATTGAAACGGCGTCGACGAGGTCGACGTATAGGTACTGTCTGACTTTTGGTTCTACAAATCCGTTCATCTATCACGTCACGGGCATTTGTTCGACTCAAAATTTTCTACAGAGTTTTATTTGTTCAAAAGTTAAACCATTGATTTGATGTACGGTGGTCACGGTATGAAAACAATTGCGGTATACCTTTGAAATATTTCATTGTCATTCTTGATTGGAAACGCGTCCGCAGTAATTGTCGTCAAAACGGTCTTATTCGTTTTGCGTCGTTCGCGGATGAGCAATTAAGTTGCGAAAAAAAAAAATAGTTTAACGAAGCGGAATGAAAGCGCAACGACGTCGATGGCGACGTCGATTATATTCGCAATCATCGTTATTTCAATTCGAAACGGTGCAATTTAATCGCGTATCAAATTCTTGCTCTTTTTAGGCTTTCTCCTTATTAGCAAAGACGGTAGAACAATGTTGATTTTATGCTAGGGCGTGCAGACCGCACGGGTATCTCGTTAGCGCACGTTAATGCGATTCTCTTTGACCTTGGATTTGGTATAATTGGAGTTTGTGAAGCCATTCCGTGACGCATAAAATAATTAACGAACAATCGACGGAGATGAATGAATGAATGATTGCGAGTTTATTTCCCAACGGTTGGCTTTATTTCCCCTGGCGTCGAAAAATATCCGCCATGGCGGATAATAATCCTGACTGATGTTTCCGTTTCCTTTTTTCTTTTTTTATTTTACGCTTTTGCACATAAAAATTAACCGTTTGTCGCTCCGAATGCGCCAATATTGACCTCGAATCTGAATGCAAAAAAGCGTTCTTTGTTTTTTTGTTTCTCCAACTCTTCGCAATTCCTCAAGATCTCAAACGTTTGCCAACTTTCGAATAGGGTTACGTCACGAGCCTTGAAATTCTGGGCCATGCCGAGGGGTAGGAGTTACGTGCATATAGATTCGATCGGTAATTCCTTCAACCCCAATACATCTAATTCAACGAGCAATTTGGTATGAAGTTTGCGTGTGCTGTGTAACTGACAGGCTCGACGTCTTTTCGTCGATTCTGGGAATAAACGTGTCTTCCAGGTTGATTGGGCGGACGTCACGTGCAGGAAAATTGCTTATCTCGTTAAAGATTATTTTCCCCGTTGCTTTTGTTTTCTAAAAGAGACTTTGGCCTCTGTTGAAGCCAATGGGCCGTTAGATCCGATGGTTAGAGGCACCCGCAGTGGTTTTCTGAAAAAGAGTAACGACGATACGTCAAAGCTGTCAAGCCCTGAGGCTCCGATCTTTTAGGCGGGAAACAAACGGGCGAACAAATCAGGTCTCCTAAAAATCGTTGGCGTTCCCCTGCTCAAAAGCACCATGCAGAAGGGAGATTTTCCGATAGAGAAAAGCTCGTGACTGTCTGTCAAGTAGCTGCTTACGATGCTCCAGTCACTCTCTTGGGCTCTATACCTTTTCTTCCGAGCCTTGAAACTGACAGGATTGAAAAAAAGAAAAGAGCCAGTGTCTCAGGACCGTGTCTCGAGTCGTAACCGAGATATGAAACTTCGAGATCGGCTTTCTTTAACGACTGTACAAAAAACGTCGTTCAATCTCACAGAACGTTCTTGAATATTATATAAGAACGAAACGAGGTTTGATCGATTTGAAAGCTATACACCCTGCAGCGTTCTATTTTTTTTCTCTCTCTCTCTCTCCCTTTCTCCATGATTGAAATACTAAATTTCAAAAGAGCCTCCCTTTAACGACACGTATAAATGCGCTTCGCCCCCACGTTTCACCCTCCGAATATTGCAGCGAGGAAATTTATCAATTTCTCTGTCCCTAAAATACGGAACCACCACCCACGCCTTGGTCGATGGGATATTGCCAGAGATTGTCAGACAGGTATTCGCCGCCTGGGGCCGAATAACTTTGCTAATATCGAACGCCCGAGTAATTATTTCAAACCTACACCTTTCTTTCCTACACCCCCGTCTCTTTCTTGTGAGATCATTGTATCATTCCTGTTTACAAACTTTTATCCACCAATTTTTTTCATCAGTACAGACATATTGGATCATTCAGTCATGAGGAATGACTAAAACAAATGGAGTTTAAATGCAAAGGCGAGAAAGGCAAAGTCAAATAAACAGACACTCGAGGCGTTAGAATACATTAGTCCTTCCTTGAGCTACGGAAATAAAATATCAGTTTCAATGATTATTCCTTACGATTTATTTTAGTATTAATTATTCCATTTCTAATAAGACACTCATTCAAGTCTCAAGTGATGCACAACTTAACATTAAAAATCATTATATCGCTTAAAAACAATAAACTGTCAATTTAAAGTCGACTGACGTTCAAAACGGTCTTCTTTTCGCGCCACGCTGTGACGTCAACATTCAGTACAACGAGCCCGCCATCTAGCGTCGTCTGTATAAACCCACCGTCACTTTACACTTCGTGTCACCTAGTTTTCGCGTTCTATTTGTGGCCAGATTAGGCTATTCAAATATGGCGCTGAAATTGTGAACGTCACGGTGAATCAGAAAACGTTTCTTCGCAGTTGATTGGTGTCACCCACTTAACTAATTGGTTTTACTGCTGCAGGCGAGTTTCGTCAAATATCATCACGTTCTACTACTTTTTCGAACCTGTACGAAGAGGATAATCCAAATAGACATGTTCATAAGCAAGAATTGCAAAGTCGTTTGGATTGAACAAAAGTTTTCGCCTCTGAAACGGATACAGTTGGGATTCGATTTCTCGTTTGATATCGCAGAAGCGGCGATACCAAAGAGAACAGTTCAAAGGCGAGGAGGCGATACGACCCCCCCGTGGCTTTGGTCCTTGTTTTCCTCTCTACGAACTGCGGTCTTTGGAAGTGATTCACGAGGGGGCCCAGTGGCCGGGAGCCCACGACGACCGCGGTATTCGTTGTTTGTCATTGTGTCCTGTTTTGATGGGTACGTACCACAGCAAACAAGGGACGCACATTGAGCGATTGGCGATTAGCAAATATTTGATTCAGCAAATTTTCCCATCCGACCTTTGAGCGTTGAATAATGTGGACGCGTGGGTTCAGAGAACGGAAACTCTTTTTGCCGAGATGCTTTGTGGATTTGGATAATTACCGGCGAGAGAAAGAGGGGAGATGAGATGAAACGCTGCGGTATACCTGCGGCAGAACTTTTTCGAGAAATGGATGACTTGGCGAACTATAACGACCTGGCGAACCTTGTATCGCCGATCGCTTTCCCTTTCAGATCACAACTTCTTGATATTTATGGGCAAAGGTTTAACCCCACTAACCGGAAGTTCTTTTCACCGTCGAACAGCTTTCATCGCGTTTAACCTGACTTATCTGTAAATAAACGGGACCAAGTTTAAACGACCCCTGGTTGCAGAATTCCCTCTGCACAGAACTGCGATAACTTAATCTACCAAGAATTCAAGGGGTCCCGTTAAACTGATAAGCATCTGCGGAACCAAGGTGATTAATCGTTAATTAAACGAACCATTCACGCACTCGATCTCGCTCGCCTCTAACAGTATTTACCGAGAATTAAACTCCTCGCACCTTTTCACTCTAGAATTGGGTAGTTCCATCGAATTCACAATTTCACCGCCATATTTGAATAACCTAACTCGTCCGTCGATAGAAAGTGTAAAGTGTGAAGTGAGTTTCCATAGAAGACGCCAGATGGCGGGTTTGTCGTACTGGATAGTGACGTCATAGCGTGGCGCGAAGAAAAGGTACTTTCAAACGTTACGGAAGCTTAAATTGGTGATATAATGGTGGTCAAGAATTATTCAGATAGAGTTATTCATCATCTCGATTCGTGTTTGCAACAAGGAAAAGGAATGAGAACATTTTTTTTCCACTTTTCCGGAAACTAAACTCTCCACAGAATCGCCTGGAAGAATTTTTACCATTCGCGCCAATTTTCTCTCGACTTTTTGGACGTATTCCCAGAATACGTCATGCTGCCCCTGCGGTACTGCCAACGGAATTTGAAACTTTTGTATGATAGTCTGGCAATAGAAGCGCGGCCTGTGGTCGACTGGGTGGTCGGTTTAAGGATGAAGACCGTGGCCTCGTGTGTGTACCACCTAATCAATAAAATGTACACCTACGTATCAGCTCGAGAGGGTTGTCGCGGTTCTTCCAGGATGAATATGCGGAATAAATATAACTAGGAAATAATTTTGGAGTCGAGAATTCAGGGGTGAAGTGAGTTTAATCCTTTTTTTTTTATTTTATTTTATGTAGAATCTCAGTTTTCCACACGGTTTAACGTGGAATTAAGGTACGGATTTAAATTTGTTCGTCTTCAAATCGAAAATCCCACAGCCAAGCGATTAGATTGGTACGAATTTTTCTGAATGAGTGCGGATTCTGCCAATCTCGTTCCCTGCTGCCCCTAAGCCCAGTGGCTTTAAAGCTGAGCACCGAGTTACTCTCATATATACCCCCTACGGCTTTATGGACGTTTTGTACTAAGCAAGAAAAACAGGTCAAAGAGTGCAAAGTGCAGGATGGAGTGACCGCTACCACCTCCTAGCGTGAAAAAAATTATTCATTGAATTATGCAAGCTCACAATCTCCCTCGACGCTTTTAAAATTCAACAAAAATTCGTTATCCTTATAAATAAACAATATAATTTTGCTTCATGATGATCAAGGTCTCCTTCGCTCTACTGTTAACGTTCATTCAACCGGATATTCACGTTTTGGTTATAAATTCGAGATTCAATTTTATTAAAATTATTCAATAATTCAATTTTATTAAACTTTTCGAGTTCTTGGAGTTTGTTGTTCTCCATTTTTCATATAGAGATTAATTCTTCGGAAACAACGTTGTATTAATATTGTCTATTCATTTTTCGTAATGCTACTTAAATCATATTCGTTTTTACACAGTGACGTTAGAATCGCTTTATCGAAGAGAACCACGCTGTGAATGAGTTTGTAAAATCAGCATCACGTTTGAAAACTCGTCTGGAATCTGGTGATAAACATTTTCGAAATAATGAAATGATCGATCAGAAAGGAATTTTCAACCCTTGTTTATCCTGGGCGGAATTTGACGAGCTTTTGAAAAGCCTGTGGTCATATTTTGTCACCAAGCTAATCAAACCGGCCATAAATGACTCTTGCCACTACACCACACTGTCTGCATCGGCATATATTTGCAGGTACAAAATAGCAACACAAATTCTCGTGCCAATTTTTTAAATTTATTCAACAACCCGGTACGGAATTCAAATTAGTAATTTTTAGTTGCAAAAATAACCAAATAAACTAAAAACTTGAGTGAATAATTTTTTTCTGCGTAGAAAACGTATCTTGCGGAAGTAGAAGCACGAGCGTTGTATCTTTTTTTTTGAGTAAAGCTCACAATAGAGACAGAATATATAATTGTTATTCCGACATGTACTGTTTGAAATTCAGATGTGTTTCTTGCCCGTTAGGAATTAGGAATAAAAATACGTTTATTCATTCAACACTCGGCCGTCGAGTCGCGGCTCCGCGTATAATATATGTCTGCCGTCTCATATATTACAACTTTTAGACTTTCGGATTCGTTCCACCCCCGGGGTTCATACTCTATTGCGAACATGGTGACGCGAGCCAAGGGAGGTATACGTCCATGACAACCAACCCCATAAACACCACCTCGTAATATCACAGCTTTGCTCACAAAGTGACCCGGGGAAAAGCAAAGCTCCGTGAAAAAAAATCAACTTAGATAAATAATGGAAAGCCATATTGGCCCGATGTCCAATTACCGTGTCTCCCTCGGCTCGCCATGAAATAAATTGCGTTTCGTTGACGTTTTTTATTTTTTGAATTTCCAGACTTCGGTTTAAATTGAAACGATCCCTGGAATTAGGGACAGAATCTTCAGTCAATTCCACTCCCAGTTCCAAAATGATGGAGTTCGAACTTTGGAAAGCTTTTTGAATCCAGAATCAGGATTTCCACCCAAGGCTGGACATGAAAACAAGTTTCGTGATCATTTTCACCATTTGAAAGCACCTCAAATGAGTTTGTGATACGACGTCTTGATTTCAATGAATTAGAATTAGACTCTGCTATATGTCTCTTCTTCACAACAGGCTAAAAAATCTGAATTTCGGATTGTCGTCAAGATTCTAGCCTTTGATCTATACGATTCGAAACGAAGAGCTGAATCCATTCGCAGAACTGCACTGTTCACATTGCAGTGAGGTTTTCAACCCAATCCCGTTTCCAGTTTCTAGCTATCACAGTTTTCGACATATTTCAGCGAGTCAACCAGATCTATTTTTTACATTGATTTTCCCATCCGGAAGCGCTTATCCTCCTCTGCAGACGCTATGCCACAAGTAGCACGTTGCGTTACTAAAAACAGGGCTTACCGTCTCTCTCGCTTCTCATAACGCTACCCACACCGATTGGTTGTTTTCTTATTCCAACCATGCACGAATGGTTTCATATAAAATCGGGGGATGGGACAGCTGGTGTTGGCCACATGATCGTCTGCCGCCCCCGTAGTTCAGTCAGAGTGTGGCCGAAGGCGGGTGCGCCGCGACACCCGACTCTCAACTCCGAGTCCGGAGCCCCATGGACCCAGGGTCTGAGGTCTGAGGTCTGAGGGCTGAGGGCTGAGGTCGGGGGGTGGATTCAATCTAGCAGGATTACCCCCCAGCCTCAGAAACTCACCGGCTACCCCGTGCGACTGTCGCTCTGCCATGCTCACCCTTTACACCGCGGCTCGAGTCGAGCTGACTTAATATCTGACGAGCGTGTAAAGAAAATGGATGGCGTTATCCGCCCCCGTACCCCGGCGTTGTATCGGTCTTCCACCGGGGTGTATCCGTTTCTCTCTCTTTTTGTCCAAGGATTTTCCACCGATCGAAGGATGCGCAGAAGAATGGAGAGTCGCTTGATAAAACCAGCGTGGATAACTTTTGCATAATGAAATATCATCGCCTCTCTTCTATCTTTTCTCACAATTTCTTTTCTTCTCCCTATCTTCCGGGAAATCCGTGATACTTCCTCGGCTTATAAAATCCAGGGATGCCTTATGGTCACCGACGCAACTAGTTGCGCTAAATGTCGGGTCGATGATGGGGTTGTTCGCCACGGTATTTTCTGCCTTCGTATTTCGATCCACGAAGCCAGTCTTCATAGCTTAACCCTCTGATTGAAATCGAGTCTGGAGACGGATTCCGATCCAGATATCTGGAAAACTATAAAAGTGTGATGGCGACGATAGAAATTTTGACAACGTGACACTTTGATAATTTGTCGAGGTCTGGTTCGGAAACCCCCTCAAGACCTTTGGAGTTGATCAGTGAATTATTCAGGGGCGTCTAGGTTTCGGACAAGTGATTGAATCTAATAGTTGATCCTGAGGGAGAATCGGTAATGGGACCAGACTCTTAATAGACTCGTGAATAAGAAAAGGAAACAGAAGACAAAGGGTGGAACACGTAATTGTCTTTTACCCTCGTGACTCTGTGAAATGGGTGATTTCCGGAGGTAAGGTAAAAGCGGTGATGGGAAACGATCTTGGGAACTACCATCGGACGAAATTGAAAATGAAAAGGCAGAAAAAGATCTGGGTGAAAATTTCAGCTCCTGCATCTGGTGCTCTTGAGTTTTCGTGTAGATTTTCAAGAATAATCCTTAAGTACGAATGAAGTAGATCTTGAAAAATTAAGGCCATTATTCACCGGGTCATCTGTTACGAGGGTCTGAGTCCTTAGCGTAAACCAGGAGCGAGAGACTCGGGCTTATTTCTAGAAACGAGTAACTGCAGTATTTTTATTCACATTAAATCGTTAAACTTTCTTTTTTTTTTTCTTATTTTCTCCAATCTCAAAAACCTCCTCGGCTCTTATTAGCCTTTCAGTTTTCTTTTACCGAGGTAAATGTTACCCGTTTATTAAAGATCCTTGGTATTAAATATATTAAAGAGCCTATCTCTCCTTTCGCTGCTCCTGCAGATATACACTGATTCCATTAGCTGCGTCTAAAGTCAGCCATCTTGCGGGCCGTGGATTAAATACTGAATTCAGCGATTAACATAATTTAAAATCATTCCCCAAAAATCCTTAATTTCCACCAAAATATATTATACACCGAGGGAATATGCGAGATGTGAATTTTTACTACGATTTCGATCTGAACAGAATGATTTTCACTGTTTTAGATCGAATCCATCATCATCGTCCTATGTTGTATGGCTGAAATCACTACGTTGTGAAGTGTTTTTCTTCTCTTTCATTCTCTCACACAAGAAAAGTATCAGGTCTCAGGTTGTTTCTATGGCCCGAAATGTGGAACCCCTGGGCATTTTTTCGTTCCATTAATGTACGTCATATCGGTAAAAATGAATGGTCAGTTAACTATATGATGATCCGTGCATCAGACTACATGAAAATAGTACATTGTGTATCAAGGGCGCAAAACACTATTTTTCGAGTGTGAAATTTGCAGTACGAGCCGAAGGCGAGTGTACTGCAATCACACTCGCCAAAATAGCCTTGCGCCCGTGTTGCACACGATTTTTTTCTCAACACCTGGTCTGCAAAAATGCCTCTTTTCAGACCGAGTGAGCGGGCGCAAAACGGAACTTTGCGCCCGAGGGCAGGAAAAGAGTCGTTTGCGCCCGCTTTAGGCGGGCGCAAAGCACATTTCCGCCCGAGGGCCGAAAAGATCTGTTTTGCGCCCACTCAAGAAGTATGAAAAGTGGCATTTTGCGACCGGGTGTGAGAAAATTGATATTTCAAGCACAACCTCATCATAGATTTATAGTTTGTCGTGATATTTTCATGATTAAACTGCTGACATGATCAATTCTATTTTCTATTCTTGGCCAGAAATCGAAGGCCCGCAGTACTTTCCGTGTCAGTGTGAGTTACTTCGAATTGCGTCTGCGCGAGAAAGGCTCTAGGGCGGAAAGGGACAATTAACGACATGCGCATGCGCCAACTTATCTTTTGTCCACTTTCTGCTTTTCGCACGATCAAAAGACACCGGATATCAAACTTTTTGTTGCCAAGCAGCTGTTGCATACAATTCTAACTCAATTTCTCCATATTCATTTTGCAGATGCCTTCTCAGTGAGCGGATTGATTCATCAGTCACTAAATAAGCCATGAAGTTTTTTATCGTCGCCGGGGAATCTTCAACGAACGATAAAACTGGATAATGTTGGTCGATGATTATGGAGGAGGTGGTGCCGGTGGCTGGTCCACTCCCGGCAGCTGCACGAGAAATCCAGGCATGAATTTCGGGGGCAGCGTGCCGTCCCTGCATCCGGCCGGATCTCTGCGTTCGCTTCGATCTCATCATTCGATTCAGGTATGAGGAGCCGTCCCGAAACCACTATAACACGTGCATGAAAAGTGGGGCTTTACATGGCGGCCTAACGGGACGCAAGCCACCGATTGCATGAGGGGATTGTGAGGTTAGGGTCGCGCATGCGCAGTCCACAATTTTTCCGCTTTCGTCCCTTGGGAGAAATTTAGTTCAATTTCTTCACTCATGATGAAATATACAGGGTGATTTCCGAACTATGAAATATGTTACAGTCTGAAGTTGGCTAGAACTGAAGAACAGATTTTTAGACATTTTCGAACCAATCCAACCGGGGGAAAGCTCGTTTCTCGATTCTAGCCAACTTCAGACTGTATCATCGTTAGGAATTCACCCTGTATGATGTGTGACAAGGGACCACTGGCGATTTGAGACGCGTGTGATTGCTGTGCTCGCTCGGCTCGGGGGACAAACTTCACACTCGTCACAATCGCCATCTTTGGTCCCTTGTTAGACCATAGACTGTAGGAAGGTAAGGCCTGTACGCGCTATACCGGGCAATCGAATAACTCGGTGAACTCCGAACCCTCCAAACTCTGAAATCTGAGTTCTCAAAACTCCGAACTCTCTGGGCTGTATTTGCTCCAGTTTGAACTTTCAGCCGGATCGCGAATCGATGGTACGAGTCCACTTATCATCCCACAGTTCCCCCGAAATTTTCCACTTCTTCTGCGAACGAACTGCGGAACTTCACCGCGTGGGATTAGAATCAATTTTCGTCGTATTGCGGACGATGCGGGCATAACGTAAGCCTTAAATTTCCGTGTAATCTCATCACGAGTATTAAAGTATCAGATTCGGTTAACGAGATGCTCGGTAATTGAACTGATTAACTTAATCCGTCGTTGCGGTTGTCGGTGGGCTTGGCTTCTGTAAACTGAAAGATTTTTTCCGGTAATTGGAAATCAGGCGGGTCTTCCAATTTTGTCGAACAGAATTCCAGATAAATGTGACTGCGGGCTTTCAATTATTCTTCCACGTTGTGGGCGGTGATAAAAATTAAAAGAAATTCTAATCGAGCCAGAATATCCTCGCTCGAAAACTTATTAATTAATTATCAGCCCCTGGGCCTAAAATTTCTGCGGTACAAAGCACGACGATGTAAGCAATTTTCCCTTACTGTTCCCCAGATCAAGAATCAATCCTCGAGAGGATCCCGTTCCTCTCCTCTCTTCACTCAATTTAAACAGTAGCCGCGAGTATCCGCGTTCGCACAACTGGTATATAATTGGTCGTTTTAGCTGACTCCAGGTGAAATTTCCGGGTTTCAGGGTCCCCTAGAGACACCACGTCGATGTTTACACTGCCATCCGATGCACACACCGGTTCACGCCAGTTATCTCCAACAGCAGCAGCAACACCAGATTCACCAACAACAACAGATGCAACAACGACAGCAACAACATCAGCAGTATTACACACCGAATCATAACGACGGACGGAACGGCACGTATATTCCGCAACGTAATGGCTCCTACCACAGAAACGACCGGAATTCAGAATACAGAGGTCAGTTTTAAGCAATATCTTATACCCAACGAGATAAACAAAATTGCATAGAACCTGTTTTTTTCTTTCTACCTGTATATTATATATACTAACTAAAAATGTATACAGTTGGAAAAGATCTGGTAATTCTACTCTCTAAATCTGAATCAGCGGAATTTCGCTGATTGTCAGCGAATAGTCGCTGATTGAAATAGCTATAAGTATACAACTGAGAATCAGCGACTAATCGCTGTTTGAATCAGTGAAAAATTATATCACTGAATCATTCAGTGAAAGTTTCACTATTTGAATCAGTGAAACAATACTTCACTCATTTGACTCATTCCAACCACACGTGCTGTGACTGCGCTCTGTAGGGCTGTAGTACCAGAAGCGGCGGAAGATAGTGCTGCGAGCGCGGTAGAGCGATTTTCGCTGTTTCTTCAGCGAAACTCGCTGATTCTCAGTGAAATTTTTCTCACTGATTGTAATAGCGGAATTTCCACTGATTCGGATTTAGAGAGTATCTTCTCAGTTTCCCAGAACACACATGGAAAGATTTCTGTCAATTGAACAAATGAACTAACTTGTTATTCCTACTGTCAGTAAAAAAGTAAAAGTAATGTCAATAACACAAAAATTATACGTTGGACTTGAAATAATTTGGGTAAAATATCTTCAATTTTTTAATGAAATCGATGTTGAAATTACATTTTTCTAAACTTGCATCCCACACGCAATTTGAAATTTAAATAGTAATGAGGTAGGTACAGGAAAATTAGTGACTGAAAAAACTCCATACAAAAACGAGAATGCATTAATTACACTCTCATCAAGTTTCGTCGAGGCCATGAAATTCGATAAAATCTTGTAAAATTCCTTAAAATTATGTAAAAAATGTTCAAGTCTAATGAAGTCTAGGAATCCTCGAAGATTACATTGATATTATGGATTGATGAACAATTTCTCAAGATTATCACATAAAATTGTTTAAATGATTAGCTGTAAAATTCACCAGTGCGAAATACTGCATCGTATCTCTGGTTTTCTGAGTTATTGATTCTCCCTTAAAAAGCTCGAGGGCTCGGTTTTAAAGGTGATACCGAGTTCGAAGCACGGTCACGTGTTGAAAGATTTTCTTGACGATTATCATTTGCAAATCAGTCACCATTTGCCGCGCGAGAGGGTTTTGTATACAATTGAGCAAATCCTAAGCCCACGAAACGCATTAATCCAACGCTTAAGCTCATAAAGCGAGACAAACCACTCCTCGTGTGTACCTCGGTTCAAAGATGCAAACGAGCCACAGTTGCCCGAGGCAACCGGAAGAGAACAAACGCGGGCGAAAGAGGAGGGCTCCGGTAATTTCCTGAGACACGTAGACATCGCGTGGCTACATTATACATGCGAGGTGTCACTGGGATCGCGTATGCGTGAGCTTTGGGGGTTTTGAGTCAGGCACGCAGACCCGAAGAGAACCCTTATTTTAAGGGTTACAAAAGACCAGAAACGGACGAGGGGAGTGCCAGTTATTGGTGATAAAGTTTGATGGTTTTTCTCGGTTAAATTTTTTTGCCAGGAGGTATATCCTCCCCGGGTCGAATGGGGTGCGCGGTATACGGTGGATAGGACGAAAATTCGCGATTATATAGCGTATAGCCAACGGAAGAATTTTATTTTTACACCCACCGAACGTTCCGTGCATTCTTTGCCCTCTTTCTGGTACAGAGCTACCACACCATGTGCATCATTTCGGCTTACGTATACTTCAGAGGTCTAGAACCTGGAAATATATCTTCAGGACTTTGGGTCCTCTCGTATACTCGGATGGCTTTAGCCCGCGGTAGAAACGGGATAAAAAATAAAGAAAAGGAGAACGACGATGAGAGAGAAATGCAAGAGGAAGGAATAATTCTTGTTTTTCACCTTCCGCGTGCGCTTCTCTCTACCGAATGAAGACTGAAATATAGTCAGAGTTATATCTCTTGCAGGATATACATATATATAAGTATAAAGTATGAAGATACTGGTGAAAACGTAAACAGGGCTGACTCTGCTACTATTGCATTGAGATAGAGCGAGAAAAAACTAGTTCGGGTAAAAAGTCTGCGATTTTATACTATTTAGAACCTAGAGGTATATAAATGTATTGCGGATAGTTAGTCGAACAATTTATTCCTCGCACATATTTCACACGATTTTTAAGATCGATTAAAGCTTACACGAGGGAACTCGATTACCAGAGCTCCATATAACCTCCGTAGCACTTTCTGCTAGATAACTTTTAACGGCCATAGTAAACTTTTACCGGTCCGTTAACTTTTCGATACCGTTAATTATAATTTTGGAAAATTCTCATTCGGTAAATGTGGAAATAGAGGGAAGAACGGGGTCTTTACCGAAGCCAGACCGCGATGCCATTGAAATCCGATTAGCGCTACATCGCACCCATAACTAAACTTCAGACTCTTCCAAAGGTTGCTGTCGATGGACCGATGAATTATCCCAGATACGCGGTGTTAAATATCGCTGATTTCGGTTCCGAATCGGTGGGATAGTGGAGAATTTGAACCCATGATAAAAACAGCCACGTCTGTACTCTGAATCCCCCCAAAAGCAACCCTGATGCAAAAACCGTTCGCCAAGTACATTAATCTGTGGTAAATTCCTGGTTTTTGGTTGGTTTGATCAATAAAATTCCAAATTTCATTAACCTAAGACAATTGGAATTTTAATATACAAATTATATTATATATAATTCCAAATTTTATTTACCTAAGACTACTAAAAACCAAGGATTGAATAGCGAGGGATGAGGTGAAAAAAAGAGAAGAATATTTGGATTAATTTGTGTACGTACAAAAAATCTAGAAGTTTTAGTCGTCCTCCAAAAGTATCTTACTATGAAAGGATTGAATTGAGATCAGATGAAACTATGTATCAAGTACAAAAGGAATAAAATGGAATTCAACTAATCGAGTACGATAGGAATTCACCCTTTCTGATCTTATTTTTCATAAACTCGCGATTGTTTCTGAAGCCCCTACCGTTGATCCTATTGAAACTATTTTGCATGAATTTCTCTTTGAAATTATGCAAGAGATTTCTTTTTTGATATTTCCCTTGAGGGGGTAGTAGTTTAGTTATGTGTTGCTCGGCCAATTTACATGGTAGACGCTCATGATTTGAGGGGTACTCGGGTAATCCTACTAAAAATTTCGAGAAAATCGATTGACGATTGTTTTATCGGAACTCCTCGTTTCGTTTAGGGAATTGATACAGAGGTTCAAGTCATAGAAAAGAAACACGAAACTTTCTGAATCCAAAGACGTATAATGCGAAAATAATCCCTCAAGAACTTGAAATCTCGAAGTAATTAACAGGGGTGGGATCTCATCTGAAGCATCAAAGTTTTGTTCTCGAAGTCAACTTCGTAGCCCCTGTGAAAAATGGAAAATGATTACTAAATATTCAGAATGATTTCACGGACAGAAATATCGATTCAATTTTTCCTCTCTTTAAAAAAGTTCAGCGCTATCCTTGGCGATTATTTTGGGAGGTCAACAAATTTACCAAGTAAATCATCATCGATTATGCAGCTACGGTACACGGCCCTTCGAAGATCGTTACGTGGTTTCGTAAACACATTAGTCTCGGCAGGATTGAGACATAATTTCTAATTTTACATCAATTAAATTCAGCTTGAATATTCTTGATGGCTTTAGAAATTATATTGTATCTTGTATTCCTTCAAAAAGCTTCATCAACGCTGATAATTAATTCAAATTGTTCATTAGGCTCTCAACATGATCTCCAACGACATCCTTATTCAGTATAAGAATAAGAATTTTAAAAAACCAATGATAATATTATCATGAATGACGTCACTGTGACAATTTGTTGTCTCAATATCAAACCTGCAGCTAGCATTTCGATGATTAGTTCAACGAATCTCTCTTCGCCTGGAATATACAGGGATTAAAAAAAGAAAAGGTTGATGACTGAAAAGGGAGAAAAAGAATTGCAAAGAAAAAATTAAAGTGAAAAATGGACAGTAAACGATCGCGGTTAAGCATGGTTAATGCGTTATAGGCGAGGCTAAATTTTCAACGTCAACGGTGAAGGTACCATAGGGCAATTGGGCGGGGAAAATTAATTCATACCGTAATGAACCAGGGGGTGGTTCTGTTGGTGTGGCCCTCTCCCCTGCCTCCCCTAGCATTTAGCCGTACAATGATCTTTAATTTAGTCGTTTTATAACAACCCCAACAGAATCTCCGACCCCTAGTCCTGGTTTGCTCTTCGTGCTCTGCGGTAGTGCGTGGGCACTGTCCCTATACCGGCTCTGGTAAACCCTAACTCATCCGTTATACACAATGAAACAAAGAGAACAGCGACAAGAAAATTAACAATGGCTGCTGCCCGGGCGCAATATGACGGACTAGCAAAAAAGTCACCCTCTAAACTGCGATACTTGCGGAACCGACGTGCCACCCGGACCGCAACCACAGTCCGTTTTCTAAAGGGACACAAAATTAGAGGCTGAAATATAACGGAGTGGACGGTCGGCCAACCTAACAAAATTTTTTTTTTACATCCTCTCGTGTTTTTTTTTAATCTTGGGTTTGTTGGGAAAAAGCTGGACCTATCCCACCGCCCGTATAATCTTCTCCTTTGTGTTACAGTTGTTTAATCTTTCATCCTGCGAGATTCAATTATTTACGATGACGATTAGAGGGCGAGGGTAACGGTCTGGTTTCGGAGTGTGAATTACTTCCGGAATATCACTTGAGTGGTTCTAAGTTCACCATCGACCTGCAGAGAAAGAGAGAGATAGATAGAGCTTCTTGATAATTAATCAAATTTCTCTCACCCCTCGCGCGTTTCATCGCGGTTACGATCATAGATATATAGTAGCAAATTTTTCTCACGGTCAGGTGATTTTTAATACAGATAATATTCGTTTGATGCACGAGCACTCTGTCGGTTAGGGAATAAAGAATCTCTCGGATTGTGACTTGTGAGTGAATAACGTGACCACTGCGACGGGGACGGGGATGGAAAAAAAGTAAACTGCAACGCGAACCGAGAAGATGAATATAACGTTCGTGGATTTAGCGGGCTTTAATATCCGAATGGCGGATTATTTTCTTTGGCTTGAATTTTTTCGGACCTAGTGAATGAATGTAATGCAAGGTATTTACGAATTAGGAGAAAAAAAGTGGAAACAACTAAACGGTCGGATATATACCGGGTGACGTTTGCATTTAAATACAGAATTACGTATAATACACGAGCGCTAGAGCGGATGTATATAATAAATAAGAATGCAGTACCGCCTCTTTTGGCGAACCATTCCAGTGGAAAACGATTACCCAATACTTCGTGCTTGCATACGTCTCAGCGTCCCTACATATTCGAGTTCTATTACTGTTTTTCTACCGACCTTTACATCCGAAGACGTACGTTTTACCTATTTCTATGCTAGCTCGGGTCGTACGAACTCCAGAAAGCGACACGTGATTGGAGATAAGTTTATCAAACGAATTGAAAACGTCGAGAAGAAACGCACAAAGAGACTAAAAACGAATAAGGGGCGAATGCCAAACGTTGAATGTAAAAATACTGAAAATTCTAAGGGGGGGCTTCACCGATCAACGTGACTACAAAAAGTATCGAGTTTCGAGATGATCCGCGGAAATTTCTGCAGCCCCGCCATTTTTGAATATTTTTTACTCAAATTTATTTTAGGCATTCTTAAAGCCGTTTCTCACCTTGTGTTAAAAAATAGAAATATTTCGTTTTATACTTTCGAGTTTATGAATTAAAAAAAATTATACCCATTTTCATCTCAAGAAGATTTCAGTCTGGAAAATAATTCGGGGCTCTCTCTGAATGCAGCCATTTCTCAAAATTGAGATCGAATTTCTACCGTAGATTGTCTTCGAATGGGAGATTAAATTTGAACAAGTCACGCATGAGAAAATCATTCCAAAGTAAGCACGGATTCGAACTTTCTGACCTACTTTGATTATTGCTCGAATCGAACCATGCTTGAAGAAACAAGAAAATAGGGGGAAACCCGGATGAAGTAAACTGTTTTAGGATTACAGTTCCAGGGAGGGTTTCCACAGGGATAAAATTGCCGAAGAGCAGTTTTCGATGATCGTGTATCGTAACAAGAAAAAAGAAGAAAATAAAGTGAAAAAAGATACGAAATTCTTTGTGCTCTAAATTTTCCCACGAATACGCGCCTAATTAGCGTAACTCCGTACAATTTGTACCCCACGGTTCCCGTTGACGAGGATAAATGGATTGCTTTTCAAGTATTTCGAAGAAAACTGTGAAAAGAGTGACAGACAGTCACCGGCTTCCCCTCATCTCGAGGATCTCATTAGGACTTTATACTACCGTTCTCGAGGCAAAGAACTTTATCCCGATAGCTGAAGATCCCTCTTCCTCATCCGTGCTTCAATTTTAATCCAGTTTTCATCGCGGTATGTTCGTGGTCGTAAAAATTCTACCATTCATGCGAAATATCAATTAGCCTCAGTAAACGCGCGTTGCAAAGGGTATCAATATTCCATGTGCAGTGAAGATATCCGGCACGTTACACGGGTATAAACGCGGTATTCACCCCGTGTACAGCCTGTACAGTCTCCCTGGATGCATCTGGATGCACTATGTGATATATGATTTTGCGGTATACAACTTTTCGCCGCAATTAGATATATGTTTATGCTCGTCTATACCCACCCGTCTTCGTTCGAGCCAATAAACAGGCTCGGTGATAAAAGGGGACCAAGAATATCCGGAGTTTGTACCAACGTGTGGACGCTGTGCCTGGACCGCAGAAATGTCGATACTGCATACAACAATGGACCTATGTAATGGGCGAAATAACGGTATTAACGAGGAATATGCTCGACGCATTCGTAATTGGTAGAGCAGAGAATATTTTCGAATTTATGTGCTCTATGTGTCGGTACATAACGTCTTTATAATTCGATGTGTGAGAGGCTGCGATATCACGGGGTGAAATTCGCTCGAGGATTTGAATTAATTAAATTACGCTACAGGTGAGAATTAGAATAAAATTACAGCGTGATGAACAGCATGACGGAATACCGTAATTAGAATTTTGTGGTGATGAGTTGAACGACCCGGTTATTAAACGAGCCGGTACTACGTGGCAAATATTCGTTGATAAAATACTTTTTCCATTTTTTTTTCTTGTATTGATTCAATACCTGCGAATAAAATTTCGAAATCCATTACTCATAAAAATCGTAATTTCTAATTGATTTCGGTCGAATTAAAATGCTGTCCAACACTGCTATCAAATATTATTCCCAGACACGGCTAAAAAAATCCGATCTTTCGTTAAACGATCAACAACTGGGTCGTTCTTATCTTATTTGATAAAAATCGCGATCCCCTGCAACGGTTGACTGCACAGACTCCTTAAGACTTCCGAAGAAATGGTAGAGAACCTCGCTGTTTTGGCAGCCACGGTAAAACAGTTATTTTACTTTCCCTGGGTCTAATTATCGCGCGGGTGCTAAGAGCTTGCGCGGGGAGGGTCAACATTGTTCGTTGTTGGTTCAAGTTTGTTCGCGAGCCTCTTGTGGCGGAGTTCGGTCCTCGCCTCGAGTTCGTCTCCTGCGGCTGGTGGATCCGCATGGTTACAACTCTTAGGTCGGATGTGGGCGGACGTGGGAGATCGCAGCCCTCAGCCCTCACCCCTCACCCCTCGCCGCCTCGTCACTGTAGCAAGAAGGATGTGTTTTCCTTCTTTTTTCATCTTCCGGCTTCAGGAAGTTTTTCCCATGCTCTCGGTCCCTTTTAAAGTAGCAAAACTACACGTTTTGTAGCCTTCTGATTGTCCCGGTATTTTCGCGAATTAATTCCGCAGCTGTCGCCGCGAGAAATCAGGATGCGGTGTGAATGTGCGGAATTGTGAACGTTTCGCCCAATTCACAATTACGAGAAACTGCAACCGCCGTAAATCAAGTCGCGCAGATGTCTGAGAATCTGAATGCAGATTCCGGCGCTGCTATGCGGGCTAGACTAAATGAGCTTTTTGAGAGCGAACTTGCGGAGCGAAGATTCTCGCAGTGAGTTGGGGGAAAGGTAAAAATAAAACAAGCGTCGATAAAACCCTGAAACAATTGCCATGACGGGCTAATTACCGACGTAGGACTCCGGCTTGAGTCGCCTGCAGCGTCATGGGGCATAAAGATTTCATTAAAACATACCTTTGTCGGCGGGGCCATGAGATTAGAGGGTGGAAAATAATGACTCAATCTCGTATTTGTGGAGAAGCGTAATTGACACTTTGAAATTCACGGCATCAGGTTTGATTATCAAGCGAGTTTCGAGAGCTGAAAAAGTTTGGAGAACTCCAGTGCATCAGCTGGTGTCGCTACGACAAATTTCCATAGTACATTCGTAAAAGTGGGATAGTGAGTTAAAGTATACACGCGAACGAGAAGTGGTACTCGAAGTGGAACCGGGGCGGTTGAATATTCCAGATTTCATAATCTCCACTTGGTAAAGTCATTAAAATATTTCGCTCACGCAGACCGCTTTTCCTCCCTTTTCCTGGTTCTCTCTCTCTCTCTCTCTGACTCCTTTTTATATTCTAGGTTTTAAAAACTTTCACGGTGTAGAAATTGGCGCGAAGTAGCGGAATGATTACAACGCTTACCTTACATTTTTCTCTACCCCTCGACTCTTTTATCCTGCAGCTCTCATTACTTGTGGTAATTAAGAATATTGCGTTTCTTCTTTCACTAAGCGGACCGTTTGTCTTTTTAGTGAGCTGCTGCCTCCAGGCCGAGGTTCAGAAACTAAAATACCAAGAGAGAAAAGATAACATTACTTTTTTACAAGATCCTCTACAGCCACAGGAACTGGCCTATGACCTAACTATAAACTTTTCACTACCCACCAAAATTTATGCAAGATCCTTTTCATCGACTCGCCTCGATTCAATAATTTGATAAACATCGTTATATCGCTGAAATACTCGTACAGGGTGAATAATTCTTAACGTCTGAAGTTGGGTGGAATCGAGAAACAAGCTTCAGCAGACAGTAATACTGAATCTATTCAACACTTTCGAAAGCTCATTTCTCGACTCTCTTCCGCGCCACGGGACGGGCTCGAAATTCCGAACGATGGTGCGCCGAAAGGCAATAATTGTGGATTTAAAAGTACCGAAAGGCATGATTCCGAACCAAAAAGTACCAAAAGGCCATAATTCCGAATTTAAAAGTACTGAAAGGCATAATTCCGAATCAAAAAGTACCGAAATAATGTTTTGCACGGTTTTTTCCATCAAGGATTCGGCAAAACCGAGCAAAACTCTTATTCCGGTACTTTTTGATCCGGAATTATGGCCATTAAGTACTTTTTGATTCGGTATCATGGCCTTTCAGTACTTTTTGATTCGGAATCATGGCCTTTCAGTACTTTTTGATTCGGAATCATGGCCTTTCAGTACTTTTTGATTCGGAATTATGGCCATTCAGTACTTTTTGATTCGGAATCCTGGCCTTTTAGTACTTTTTGATTGGGAATTATGGCCTTTCAGTACTTTATGATTCGGAATTATAGCCATTCAGCACTTTTTGATTCAGAATCATGGCCTTTCAGTACTTTTTGATTCGGAATTATGGCCATTCAGTACTTTTTGATTCGGAATCATGGCCTTTCAGTACTTTTTGATTGGGAATTATGGCCTTTCAGTACTTTATGATTCGGAATTATAGCCATTCAGTACTTTTTGATTCAGAATCATGGCCTTTCAGTACCTTTTGATTCGGAATTATGGCCATTCAGTACTTTTTGATTCGGAATCATGGCCTTTCAGTACTTTTTGATTCGGAATCACGGCCTTTCAGTACTTTTTGATTCGGAATTATGGCCATTCAGTACTTTTTGATTCGGAATCATGGCCTTCCAGTACTTTTTGATTGGGAATTATGGCCTTTGAGTACTTTATGATTCGGAATTATAACCATTCAGTACTTTTTTATTCGGAATCATGGCCTTTCAGTACTTTTTGATTCGGAATTCTGGCCTTTCAGTAGGTACTTTTTAATTCGGAATTATGCCTTTCGGTACTTTTAAAGTCGGAATTATGGCCTTTCGGAATTTTGAGCCCGTCCCCGCGCCACGCTATGACGTCACTGTTCAGTATAACAAATCCGCCATCTAGCGTCGTCTCTGGCCTCTGGGAACCCCACTCCTCACTTTACATCTATCGTATCTTCTAGTTCTCGCTTTTTATTCAAGGATACTTTATAGGTTATTCAAATATGGTGGTGAAATTGTGAATTCTGACGTCACGGATACTATAATTATATTGAAAAATTGAAGAGTTGAAATATGCTTTCAATGCCACAGACCAGGTGCCTCGATTTTTTTTCTACTGACAAACGCAATTGCGAGCACGATCAAGTAAACATAGTAAAAATATGCGAACAAGTAGCCAAGGCATGTCGCTGCTGTGCAAATATTTCTGAGTATATACAGAGTGAGTTTTCTCAGGGTCCGGATGAGGGGCTGGTCGCTGCTGATGCTCCGCCGCTTGCTATATCACACTGTTATCAAGCCGTCTGGTAAGCCCCTCCCTCGTCCGGACCCGGAGAAAACTCACCCTGTACATGCGGACCGTGGCAGCAATAGAAAATTGAAACAATTTGAACAACAAGAGACGTGGATCGGGGAGATAGAGTATCGACGGTCATATTCTCGCGTTGTACGTTTGATCTGACTTAATCGGAGTATTCTGAAGGCAGATATATGGAACTGGAAGCAGTAGAGATGAAATAGAAAAGAGAACTTTCAGATATGGAAAATTTGCGTTTAATATCGTGGCTTTTATCACGATCGTCCGAGAAAGGAGAATCCTTGAACGATTGCGGAAGCTCGGCATAACCGAGTGGAAGTTATAAAAAGATCACCTTTCAATTTCCGCCCTTCAACCTCATGCCGGAAAAACAAACTTTGCATCACTCACAGCGAACTTGAGGTAGATTCGAAAACAGATTTCTACGATATTCTCCACTTCCCTCCACAACTCGACGAGGTCGTATAGCAATAAGACATTTTTGATCATCATTCCCATCGCCCCTCGGAGTTCGGTATCGAACCCTCCTCTTTAACGCATCGCACTATCTACGTATCGACCGATGCCAGAGTGCAAGTATTTTCCACGGATTACTCGTCGAATATCTATTCGATTCCCTCTGATGCCAGGATCAGCTGTATGGCTTTTGCATTCACTCTGGACCGCGGGCGCCGGTCAGGGGCGAGTATAAAATATTCGACGAGCTAAAAAACCGGACTTTCATAAAGCTCGACATTTTTCTGTGTCTCGTGTCCGCCTGAATTCTAGCCGTACCATCGGCTTTTACCAGATTACACGTGATCGATTACAAAATACGTATTTCTCTATCTCGTTCTGACAAAATGAAAACCGGATTACTCTCAAATCTGTCCTCCAATATCCCGACGTTATTCAAACGACTGTATTGCAATCTTTCCAGATGCAAAATAACCCTCGCGGGTTTATCCAGTTTTGGGAGATGGGAAAATTTCGCGAGACCGGTTATGGCGGATCACACTTTACCCCCGTCGTATATTCACGTCTCTTAAGGAGACCGTGAGCCGGCTGTGTGCGGAATTAACTTCATGACGACGACGTCGGTTTGGCGAAGGGTCTGCGGGGGGCGGCGGCCCGGATAAGAGGACCAAGGGAGAATAAGGAGAAGATTGCGTGCAAGATTTAAGGCCATCTACGCACCTCTTTATTTATTGGACCTCATCCCGCGAGACGTCGAGAATCCGCGCATGAAAATTGTTTGAGTTTCGTAGCCCCGGTCCAACCGTAGGCGGATTGGGTGCCGGAATATTCTAATATGCATATTTTCCGAGGCACCCCCATTTCGCTCCTCTTATCAAGCGATTATTCGATGCCCGTGCCGGTGGGAAGCATAGAAGCATATTCTAGTCGCAAGACAAAAGAGATCCGCGCGATCACTTCCCCGATGTTTCGCGCGAGATGCACAATGGAGAGAAGAGCTATCACACGGCTGACACTCTCCCGGTGAAAAGAAGCGGGAAGAAAAACATTCCTTTTTTTTTTTATTACGGAAATGAGACAAGCGACGTTCTCATTTGTCCGAATCGTACAGCCGTCGGGAATCTCCGACGATAAATCGCGGAACGCGTCGAATTCCCTGCAGGGAAGATGCTGATACGTGTATAACACGCGTTTTGGATTCGCGATCATTATTAACGTGCGATTTCGCATCCGGGGTCGACTTCCGGGTATTAAATAAATAGCGGTGTCCAGTAATTGGCCTATTAGCCGGAAGCATCATCCACTCCCTCGGGCTTCCTACCGATATTGTCTATCGATCGAATACCACTCCGATATCTGAACGGGTTCGGTGACTGTGGGAATCAGTTTACTACGCTTTAAATCTGAATTAAATTCGCAATTCCCTCAGGTCTAACCCTCAGGCATATATACCTATATCGAGCGTTTCTGCTATGATCAGGTGCAGGTGGTTGTCGCGTGGGCGCTGCACCCGACTCCACTACCCTCAGTTCGCGTGGGCGTTGTGGTTTCATTCTTTTTTTTTATCATTATACCGAGCTATAACTCCGGGGCAGCTCTTACTTGTTTACTCATGACCTTTGACCTCATTCTCTAATCTCTTATCATGCGGGGCTTCTCATTCCCCAGGAGATAATGAACGCATTCAATTTGTTAGGGGCTATACCTACTACTCTACCCCCGTAAAAACTCGAGTATATATGTAACATATCTCAAAGGTGAAAAAATGAATGAAATGATCTCAGCTATGAAATGATTTCAGCTAAAATGAAATCCACAAGAGTGAGAATATTTTTCATTCCCTGGGAGTGACTATTCACTCGATAAGAGTTCAAAAGTCACTCGTTTAAGAGTGAATAGTCACTACAAAGAATTTAGAGAGAAAGTATGAGTGATACTGTGGTGTTCAATTATTTCGACAAATGATACTAGCTTTCTTCCCGGGAGCTGTAACGATAAGAAATGAGGGAAATTCATCAAGTCGAATCCATTCACTTTTTAATACATTTTGTAAAACCCGGATCGGGGGAATTTTTACTCGAACGAAAAATTATACTTTCTTTCGGTATTTTTCTGTCTCCCTGAGATTTGTACAAAAAACACTCGAATTGCGAGTGACTCTTCTCAGTCAGAGTTATTCGTATAGTCCGATATTTTACCAACAGGTTTCGACGTTTCAAACTTTCTTTGGATCAAGTATTATGAATAACCAGGAATTTCTGAGACGTCGGCAAGCATCGAATTATATATCTCCTATACCCACTTTTAACTAATTGTAAGAGCTGATAGGCTGTTTTCGATAAGACCGCCAAGATAAGCTGGTTTCATAAGAAGGTCTCGATTTGTGTATGGGAATTTTGCGAATTAGTCTTTTTTCATTGATTCATGCATATGTGAATGATACTTCCGTCGATTTTGAAAAAATAAGTTTTTTGTTCTTTTTTCCCCAACTATTATACATTATGATTTGTGGGGAACGATTTGTAACACGGTTTCTATAATGGATGTTGAATTGAGTCGGAATGTGTCTTTGGAATCGGTTTTGGAACCGAAATTTTTTTTCGGGTCATCACAGTGATATGGAATAAAGTTCAAGCTCTAATATCCAGGCCAGAAACGGGTTGCATATTTTCAAATAATAGGAAAATTCGCAAGTGCGATTTGTGTGCAACGGAACGCGAGGCGGAAACCGAGAATGTCGATATCTCGGTTTCAACTATTCCGCGACTGCAAGCTTCTATCCACTGGTGCAGGTGCATGAGTACGCATCGACACACACGTACTCACATTTGGGAAGAGTGTTTGTTTCGAAAGCCATGGTTTTGTGGCCGGCTCGAATTCCTGCCATCGCGTCCCTATACAATTGGATCTGTCACAAACTTTTTTTAACATCGTTGCAATCACTAATTTAACTGACAAAAAACCACTACAATAATTAACGTTACATCGCTTGAATGCAATATATGTTATTTTCAATTCAAAGTTCTTAAACGTATGCGACAGTCTCTTTATGACGTCACTATTCAGGATAATAATCCCGCGATCTAGCGTCATCTCCTAGTTCTTGCTCTCAATTCGATGATACACTTGGTTTATTCAAATATGGCGCGTAAAATTGTGAATTTTTGATCGCTCACAGCTAATCAGAAAGTATTTTCTACTCTCGAACGATTCGCGTTGCTCCTTCTTCAGCTAATTTCATTTAGAAAATTGTAAAAGCAGTAATATACTGTTTGAATGTCACTAACCAGTTTTCGATGGTCACGAAGTAACGCTTCTGCAACGATGGGAGCGAGTCTGCGAGTCTTTTTAGTCCTAGTAGTGAAAAGTGATCATTTTCGAACTCATGCGCTTTGCAGTCAAATGTCGAATTATTCGACGCGTAGATCTTACTGTGGTTATCATAAAAAAGTGGAGAGTCTATATAACGACTCATATTGCGAACTTGGGCTTGGCCTGAAAAGACCGAGTTTAACACCTTGTTGCACAACATACCATTTCCGGAATGAATACCAGGAAACATTGCTTTTCAATTCACATGACTCCATTCCCGGCGTCATTTGCCCCGCTGCAACCCTATGCGAACACGGCTGCAAAATAGGGATGGAAATATAAAACAGAGTAAAAAAATATTTAGAGGTGAAAAAAAAAAAAATGCAAATGCAAATGCCTCAGGCATGCAGTCCACTCCATTTCTGACTGTGTAAAAGTCTTGATGTACGTCTGCATACTATATCCCGTACTTCCACCCACCCTCATATCCCGTGTGGGTACCTAATGCGGCATCACGTTGCGTTGTATGAACGGTACATCTCTATCCTGTCCTTTGATCTGAGACTACTAGACTGACATGCGGAGCATTAGCACGTCGTTCTTGGTTTTTTTTTTTTTTTCGTCGGGTCTGAGGCATGGTGTATTACATCCATATAACATCGTTTCATCCGCGGTACCACGCCCTGGGGGCTAGGTTATCGTCGCCATCGTTATTATTGATGTTATCGCCGGGAAAACTATTTGGAACTCTTTTGGGCTTGTTGTCATCTTTTATTGCTCGCGTTTCGACCATCCGAGATTCGACTCTTCTTCTTCCCTGATGGTATTATCATTTTTTTTCTTTATTCATCTCTCAATGTTAGTGGCTGCGGTATTCAGTCACACCGCCATTTCCCGTCCCCCACTTCCGTTCTTACAGGTATTCCATTATAATGGAATGAAAACAGTCCTTGATTGATAAATTAAGGGAGAAAATCTGTTGGCTACCTCGAAAACTCCTCTCGGAGGGAAACAAAGGCAACGAATAAAGAAAACGAGTGATTGAAGATCCCGGCCGGAAAGAATACTAAGGTCTGAATGAGAATAATCACTGTCGCATTCTCAGTCCCGAGACGTTCCTTAATTATTTGTTTTCCTCTTTTTTTTCAATTATTAAGGCAATCATTATCCTCTTCGGATATCGATTTCGAGAGGGTAGATAAACTCACTCTTAAATACCTCGAGGAAATTGAACTCATTTTAATTGCACTTTTGTTGCGCAGAGACGCTGTGCCGTTGAAGATAAGCTTTCACCCCTTTCGTCACGGTGTTCTATCTCCGACCTTACGATCAATTAGAGAATTTGAATAATTAAGAGATTCTAGATTTAGAGTCTGAGATTCGGAACTTCATTTAAGTTGAAACGAAGTTACAGTTTTTCTCTTTTTTTTCCACCCTTGCATCACCGTCATTATCTCAGTCTAAACAACGGGGGGGCGACTTGCGATCAACCATCCATCCCAGCCAACTGGGTCGACTAAGGCTGTGAAAGCAGGTGCTTATGTGCGAATATGAAAACCTTGGTACACGCCATCTCATTAAATATTTATAAATTTTCAGTCGACAATTTTCTCTCCACACCCGCTGGCGCCTTCATACAATTTTTCGAAATTATACACTCACTTCGTTGTGAAGTTGTATACAGCAATAACTTCGTGTGGCCTGGAATTGCAGCAGTGCAGCTGACTTTTTTTTTCTTTTTTTCACTCTCTAATTACATTTTTCACGGACCGTGATCTAATCTACTGATCAAAAAGAGAGTAAAGAACGAATCCAACGGTCGTGGACATCGGGACATTCGATATGACCTGAGATTGGAGAAGTTCTTTACAGCGAACGATTGGAAAATCCAACAACTCAGAAGCAGTTAGGAATTCCGATCATTTTTATACAACTCGGAAAGCGATAAGATCGTATTAACTGATTGAAACTGCCCCCGTATCGATACGTTCCTCCATTCCTGATAAGAATTATTTACAAGAATTGGTAAAATTTTGAACAACAGTCAGCAGGTTTTTTTATTAGAATTCTAGAACCCGCTGACGAATACGAGTGTTAAAGGCTCCATCGCTTCCAGCTTTAACTTTTTCTCTTCTATCGTTATACCTAGTCGGGGTAGATATAGAGATGAAAAGACTTGAAGTTTGCGCTTATCGTGCAGAACTTCGATGAAAGAGACGGCCTTCAGAATATTTAACGGACGCAAAGAAGCTCGATGACGCGAAGCGACAAATTTCTCTTCAATCCTATTCTCGTTTGTACCTCGCGGTGCTTAATTTCTGTGTAACGTTACGCTTCGTTAGCTCGTCAAGTCGTCGACGACAAGACCCTGGCTCGAGCCGATCCAGTATATTCATCAAAGCTTGACGCTCCGCAAAGACCTTCGAACACGACGTCGATGAAGGCATGAAGGTGCAGTCGGCACCACAAAGTCCATCACGTAAAAGGGAAAAGTTAATTTCCTCTAATACACCGTGAATATATCGTATATTTACCGCTTTGAACCTCGCCGAGTACGACTTTCAATTGACTAAAAGCATCGGAGTACCTACTTACCTGCTTCAACCTACCTTCAAATTGGCTCGAATCATTTATAACGCGCACTAGTTAAAAAGTCTCTACACTCTCGCAAATTCTCCGTATTTGCTACTCTTCTGCAATTTCCACCATTTTCTGAAGTCGATAAAAAGATAAATAGAAAAAAACAAGCCTGCAGCCTTTGAACTTCCTGTTATTGATTTTGTACCCAGCTATTTTGAATTTTGCAAATCTGACCTCAGATTATTCATCAACCATTCAAAAAACCTTCGAGAACAAATTTTCATAAAAATCCAAATGTTTTCAGTTTTTTTGCTGTTTAAAATTTTGCAAAACTGACTTCAGATTCGTGATCAGTGATCGAAAAAGACAAATTTCATTCAAATCCATTGATTCGTTCTCAAGACATCGTCACTTTTATTGTACTTTTTATGGAAGTTAAAAAACTATGCACACTGACCCGCTAACCTGGAAAGAAACGCTTTCTGATCAGCTGTGACGTCAGAATTCACAATTTCACCGCCATGTTTGAATAACCTAACGTATAGATCGAAGTGTTAAATGAGGAGCGAGTTTACTGATGTTAATTATCATATATTATTAAATTCAACCATTATTCTAGTCTGATATTCTTCCAATAGTTTTTGAATCAGTGTTCCAACAATTAAACAAAATCGTACTAATCGCAATATTACCCCGGCTATAATTCTTCGGTCGGAATCGCAAAGCCCTCGGTATTATCGGTGTTCCGAAATTAGCGTGGTACTGAAGTCAGATTTTATATACCATCTGACTATAATACCAAATGGACATGGGGCCAAGTAGGGTTGGCCCGCGAAATTGCTGCTCTATGTGCTGAGTCGCGGTCTTACATTCGGCAATATCGTTATTATTATTAATTCAGGCGACCTTTAGATTGCGGGTTAATTGATTGTTTGCACGGGGTGCTGAGTGGTCGTGAAAATCTAACCGTTGTAAAAAAAGTAACCGTTCAATTCATCCGGTGCCTATATGGAAGAATCATAATCATGTTACAGATCCTCGACTTCGATCCGCTGACGTGGAGGAAAGCATGGCGGGAAACACGAACTGGGGACCCGAGGATCTTCGCAACCTTCACCGGTGTGTTCCGGCTCTTCGAAGACCAGGTGAGCGTCCACACACTGACACTAGCTCATCGGGAGACGGTGAGATCCTGTAATCAACAACCCAGAACCCAAAACCCGCGGACCTTGTTCAGGTTACAAGTTACGTTACTACAGGCCGACCCTGTAGTTCCGGAGCTTTTCACGATAAATTTAGTGGCTTTCGGCTACGGGAAAGCTGACAGACGACCTAGATCGTGCTCCTGCAGACAAACTACTATCCTCGTTTACATCGGCAACAAGAATGGGAAATGAGCCTCTTACAATTATGAGTAAAAGCTTCTACGGAATATGATGAATTGGAATATCTTGTGCCCGGGAAAAATATGTGATAGTCTAAAAGCGGGTATCAATTTCGATGCCGCATAATGTTTCCAAACGGCCTAAAAGGCGCGCTGCACTGTAAAAAATGATTGTTGATTTACCACAGACGAAAGTCTTGCGAAATTACAAATTTAGTATAACAAAGTGAATCATATGCATGTTTTTTGAATTTATGAACAAATTTTTAATATTACTATACATTTATCGCAGAAATACGAAATGTGTATTTGTAAATTAATTTTACTAAAGTTTTAAGTGATTTCATGACTCCTGTGTGTGAATAAAACTTCCAACATATTGTTGGAAGTTTGCAACAAAAATTTTTTACAGTGTGGATACACTGACGGATTTACTGACAAAATAACTTGTTCAATTTGCCCCAATATGTGATTGAGAATCTCATGCATAAGGAGGCACCACATGAACGTCAATTTATCAAGCCCCTTTACTCACTGTAATCATTTTATTTATGAATTTTAACTATCGGAAATTGGACAAACTGGGTGTACTCTTCCATCAATGATTGATCCGCCTTCATGGAACATATTTGCTGGTTATTTGCCATAGTTTTTACCAAAAACCATCGATATTTAGGGTTGGCATTTTTTCGCTTAAAGGTATTCATATCTCACTTAACAAATTATGTAACTTTATGAACTCAACAGGCTTCAGTCTGAAACCTTTTGGATATGAAAATACAACTTTTGTACTATGTGAAAAAAATTATTTCACGCGCTACTAGCAGCTACCCTTGAATATCTTGAAGCGAAAAAATGCCAACCCTTAACTATTGATGGTTTCTTATCAAGATTATGTCAGAAAACTCGAAATCATGCGATATTAAAGCGGATCAATTATTCATCGAAGAGTACACCCAGTATTTCCAATTTTAGATTTCTCAAATTCAGAAAAATTGAACAATTTTGTTTAACGCCAATTGAACGCCTTTTAGGCCTTTTGGAAACAATGTGTGCCATTGTTAGCGAATAATCCATGCATAGACCTGAATGAAGAAAATAGATCCCAAAAGCTTGTAGGACCGACGTTTGTCTACCGAAGAAAACGATTCGTGGGTTTGTTTTTGCACCGTGACATTTTGATTAAGACTTATCCGCTGGGTAGGGAACGGAATGTTTCCTATACACACGCACACAGAAGGGGGAGGGGAAATAAATTTTCTATAGCTCGCGGCATGCGTGGTGAGCTTTTTTTTATTCCTAAAATGTGTCGTGACTGATTTATGACAACTAAGTCAGTCCTCGGCTGCTGTTCCGGCATCTTGCTTTTCTCGAAAAACCCGCAAACATCGCGAGCTCTCCACCCATTGACCCTATACGAGATTACATATGTGGGCACCGTGTGTATATCAAAGATTTTGTGTATTCCTTATATTTTTCCGTTCCCCAACGGGAAAACCAGTTTCGGATTATCCGCCCGAACCGATTTTTCTTCATCGGAAAAAGTTTCGGTTAAACTTTTACACGAAGTGGGCTCGTAGCTCAATAAACTTTGTCCACGGACTTTTGCCACTGCACTAAGGATAATTGTCTCGTTTCGGTGATACGTCTACAAATTCAATACATCGACTCCTCATAATTCCGGCCGGAATCTTCCGTCTCGGTTCGGCCACTGCTGGCCGAAATCCTCGCATTAGGGATAATTACTTTGCGCCTATACGTTTTACATATTTTATAAATTCCTGTTTTTCTTTCACGCCTCAAGCCCGCGTCATCTTGTCGGAGGAAATAAGCCCCTGGTTCCATAAAGCATAATTGCTTCACCGTACACGTGCCTCGCGCTTCGGAGTTTGCATCAGCGATGATTGGTTCGATTTTAAAAATACGTGACGCGTCGAGATAATTGGCCGATTTTGCATGCGATACGTCAGGGAGATAGCCGCTGATGTTAGTCACACGTCCTCGTGTGCACCGTCTGCCATGCTAAACGAGGCTCGACACTGCGGGTCGTACTTCGGTGAACTTGCATTACAGATGATTGCTTTGCCTAACCGCATTACACGGCACCAGGCCGACCAGGTATCGAACTACTATCCGAATGCTGAACTGATACAGTTACACAGATTAAGGGGACCAGTACAACGTGATTCAACAAATTCTCCATACTCCAAAAATCGCATAAAAAACTTGAACCAAGGTATCAGCAAAATAGTGACTCGATTGCCGCTAAATTTCGATAAACGACTATAACTTATCGCAGGATTTTTCTTTCTCAGTTTCCCTCATTCACATGATGAATAATTGCCCTCCGAAGAAGATGAGACGTCAAGAGACGTAATCGAATCGACCATATGTCTGAAACCTTACGACAAATAATTTTTAAAGAAGTCAACTTCCCGATGTGTAATGAACTTTGGACAATCTATAAATGATCTTTGGAGTATGGAGAATTAGTTTGAATCACGCGGTACTGATCCTCTTAAGGAAAATAGGGAGGTCTGAAGGTTCCGGGCTTTACAAGCTTCGAGTCACTTATAACAAGGGTATCAATGAATGGTCCTACCTTAAACTTTTTTAGGTATCCATTGCGGCATTTAGGAACAAAGATATTGGTCAATATCTCCAGGTCAATAATAGCGTTGGGCCAGCGTAATTAGCGAAACTATGTGAGATGCGCCTCCTCCGAAATTCCAGCAGAACAGGTGAAGCGATCTACTCTCTGAATTATTTGGAGTCACTATTCACTCTACTAGAGTGAAAATCGTGCCAGTCAGAAAAGACTGAAAGTAGTCACCCAAAAAATTGAGAGAGTCTTCTTCTAAGGAAATTGGACCAAAATTATGAAAATGACACCCAACACACGATTTTTGTCTTCTCAATCATCAATTTTTGGGCACCATTTTGGTCATTTTTGTCCAATTTCAGGATCAGTTTCTCTAGAACGTCCCACCGAAGAGAATGACACCGAAAACCTCTAGATTTATCTTTGCTCCCAAATACCACAATTAATACCTGAAACCATTCAAGCCGCAACTAATACCTGAAGAAGTTTGAATGAAAACGTGTAAAGCTTAGATCCTTCAGACTTTGATCGTCTCCTCGAAACGCACAGAACGGTTTCAGGCTCCAGTGGGGATTGAATAACCTGGGTCAATAATTAACACGATTGTTAATTATCGCGAGGGGGCCGAAGACTTAGCTAATCATAGTCAGACAGCCCCTGTACCCACTTTCGGGTTTCAATTCATCCGTTTCATCTCTTCACGTAATGTGCAAAGGAGGAAAACTAATCTTGAGTAATTGATTTCTGTGATAAGGGATCGACGTGGCAGGAATGAGGGCTCATTTCTATCCTGAGGGAGGCTGGGGCTGGCTCGTCTGCGCTGCTGGGTTTCTGGCTCTACTGCTCACCACCGGAATGCAACTCGCTTTCGGTCTACTTCACCTTTACGCTGCACGTCATCTCGGCGAACATCACCTCATGGATATCGGTAAGCATAACCGTATCATTATCAAAGAAGCACGAATCAAAAAATACCCCGGTGCTTAACTTCATTTCGGAATTCTCTACCGATCGAGTAGGAAATGAAATGTTAATTCTAAAGTCGCAGACCAGTTTCGAGGCTTTTACAATTCTGGGGTATACATCACCGCTCCTGAATGAATGAAAAGAATGTTTATTTGTCTCTGGGAATTAATTAGCCCGTGTAACGGAGAAAGCCCTCCCTATACCAATACCTGTGAAAACTAAAAGGAAATCCGCAGCATTGCCTTGGCTACCGGGACTACAACTAAGAAATGAGAACCGAGCTCACCGAGACTGAAATTTCTATGCTTTGGGTCCTCGAGCTGTACACAAAAGGCGATAGAAAAGAGGGAGAGAAAAACTGAAAGGAAATTCTTGAGAGAAAATAAATTGGAGAAGTATGGACCACGCAATGAATATATTAATGAGAACACAGCATCGAATCGATATATGCAAAATATCGGGTACAGAGAATGAATAAAAAATATAATGTAATTCCCGAATCCCCAGCTCCGTGAAGTTCGGATTGAGTTCACGTGACGATTAAACAATCGATAGAAAATTCAAATGGAATGTCCATTAAGGTATAAAACGGGGGGTAGGGTAAGTCGGTAAGTTGTTGAGTCTTCGAGTTCGTAAGCCTTAAAGTTTGTAGGTTGGGGCGGAATGAAAAGGCTAGAAGAGACCGAGGCAGTCGAGGTACTCTGAGCGCTAAGATGTTGGATCCGGAGTCCCAAGTCCGGGAATAAAGGTCCATGCTACCTGGTCCATGACTGTGATTCGAACTTCACCCGAGTTCGGATCCCCCTATTGATCAGAGGGGCATCCAATCCCGGAAGATTGACCGGTGCTTTGGCTCGTTTTCACGAAACCATGCACGTATGCCAACCCCGACTGAACGGACACTCTGCCACCGAACTGGGGGAATTAATTAAACTTCTTATCGTTCTTTGCGGCGATGAATCGATGCTGCAGATGTTACGTAGTGGCGTTATTATTCCAACACGTGTTTCTACGCTCGGAAGTAACTAGCGAACCACCCAGCATCTAGAGTTTCAACGCGAGATTCGTGGAAAGCTATTCTATCCGCGCCCAACAACGCCAAGAGCTAATTGTAAACCATAACTAGATCCCGGTTCTGCGCTCATGCACCAACCAATTAGCGAGCTTACCTCGGTGTGCAGTACAGGATTCGTGTTACCTGCAGCACCCACTACATGAATTGGGATACTATAATTTCTACGTGTCACTGCAGTACAGTGTATTCTGGTTCACGTATGTATATGAGGTGCCATTGTACAGTTTTAGAACAAAGGCCATCAGGATCGAGTTCGTCTCGGCACATGAGCCTCGAGGGTCCCGCCAAAGTGCCGCGCGGCTGTTGTTGCCGTCAACATTGAGCGGTTGATAATCAATATCTCATTGTCTTCGTTCTTACGATGAAAATCTACTTACGTAGTTCTTGATCGGTGCCCGACCAATGAGCCATTCATTATGCCGGCCATGTCGATGTTGAAATTGTGAATCGATTAAGCACCAGCCTTCGGCTTCGGTCAGCCATGACGCGATACAGCGAGAGTATGATTGACACTTCAGTTTCCCCCGCAGGCAGGGTGATTTCGATTTTTAATATTTTAATTTCTCTCTCGGCTCTGGATACGCACTCGAAAACGGGACGATGATAACTACGCAGCCTGGTGCGTAGTATATGAACGCATTTCTCTAAAAAGTTTCTTGGGGGGTGACGTTTAAAAAATACGTGATCTCGGAAGCAGAGGTTCGCTCGTATTTCATCCTCGGGGAAGGAACTGCTTTCGAGGAGTGACAGTGTCTCCGATATCTCTGTTCAGGCGACCCCATCTTCGTCCGGAGCTCCGCGCTTCGGGTGATCAAAAAATTATCCGATACGGACTCGAGGTGCGCGTGAAAACGACGGAACTTTACACTCACGTCTCGAGCACTTTCAACCTACTCTAGTAATGCGCGTATTCCGTGTGCTGCAAAGTCTTCAAAGTCGAAAAGCAGCACTCTGGTGATTTTCTTTCTCTCGCATCAGATGCGAGGATCGTATATCTTGATAACGCCTCCTTCCCTTCCCTTCCCTTCCCTCCCTTTCCATTTTTACGGTTCACGAGATGTCACTTAAAGTCGAGAAAGCTTCGATTCCGATTATGTTTTTTTCATATAATATCGCCGACGGCTTTGGTCGAGACGGTTTGATCCAGCCTTGACACCGGTGGCTAGCCTTTCTCACCGTTAATCCTAAATCTTGACGTTAACCCAACACGCGAGGGTTCAAGCCTTGCGTTGAACAGAAAACCGGAGGCACTTACTCGGGGCTATTTTGTCATCAGGATTCAATGTAACCAGCTGGCAAAGCCACGAAGAGTCCGGATTGGTTCTCTTCCCCAAAAGGCCATGACGTTGACCCATTATTCTCAGAGTCACCACCGATTTCTCAAACTTTTTACCCCATCCGATTTCCTGATTACACTCCCTCGCTGCAGACTCGCTGACTTTGATGGTCGAGAACGAAATCGCATTTCTCTTCTCGAGATCAGCGCCAATCTCGTTTTGCCAAAGTGCATTCAGATAGCTGATCCTCTTACCGACCGAGGACAGTGCCGGAATGTGGACATTCCCGCACTCCGCGCTCTCGGCCGGTAAGGGAATCAGCCATTTCGCGCACCCTCTACAGTGCGCGGAGTCGAATTTCCCACGCAGGTGTTACGAAAAATAAATTCCGGTCTTTTCAAAATAACGGAAAATCTATCGGATTCGCTCGATTTTCATCCGCGTTGGCTCCACTTTGTTCAATTTCAAATCAAATCGTTTGAAATCTATGTTCGTCTATGTTCGACTATGAAAGTCTATGTCAATATTTCATCTAGTAAAATTGAATACTGACTAACAAAACCATCAACACCTCATGCGTCAACAGAAGTTGCAAAATATCTGAAGATGGTTGGCCATGCTCCAACCGAAACGTCATATTAAACGTTCTTGGATATTAAATGACGGTTACACCCATGATTCATTCTCCTAATCACTAATCACCGTCAAGAAAATACAACTATCTAATATCAAAGTCCACGAAACTAAATGGGGAATAAAAAGATGCATAGCTGAATCCTGCATGCAATTTCGAACGAATGGAGACGAAAATATTTTGGATCCACTCAAAAATGAAGATACGGCTCCAAATATTCGACAAAAATCGAATCGACAGCAACCGCTAAAATTTAGGCCCTGCCTACAGCCTTAGAAGGATAATTTCTGCACGGGCTGTTTATATCCTAGGAATTTATACTTCTGTATGATTCTCTCAGTGGAGTCAAGTGATTAAAAAGTCTTTGTGAGATGTAAATTCCGGTATTAAATCTTCCCCCTCTGTCTGGTGAGATTCGATTTTCCACCCGTATCAGGGATGATATTAGGGTTCGGTCGGGTACCTCCTTTGAATATAACCATATACATACACCTTTTTTCCTTTTTTTCGTGCACAAATCGCATCCTCGTTTACCGTAAAATTTCTGCTTGCGATGTTCCTTTGTTCGGACGGATGTAGGGGTCTGTAAATAAAAGATAAGTGCTTTTTTAGCCTTGAGCACGGGTAGTACCCCAACTGAATAACGATGTTGAAAAGGAACGAACCATCCACTTGCCACTCGCCGTTTATGCCTCGACGAACTGAGGTGCTGGAGAACCAGTCATGCGAGGTAACGCGTAACTCTGACTATTACACCATCTACTTATCCACTTAGGGCCTATTCAACTTTGTCCAGAGTCTCGTCGACCGTCGCACCTCTGGGGTTTTTTTCTTTTTTCTTTCAACGCGTATAAAATGAACGATATAATTTCCTATCAAAGTCAGTCTGCTCGCAAAGAGGCAGTCCCTCAACTCATGATTTTGGCGAGAGTCAGTCGGAACCAGGTCCATTATCGCCACGCGAGGTTACAAAGTGGGTTTTGATGGGCTGCGGGATGCTGGCCGCATCCTTTCTCAGATAACTCTTCCCCTTTACAGAGAGAGAGTGCCCTCTCGGGTTTCAGTTATTATACCATTGAACCAGCGTGGTCGCAAAGCAAGCTGGAAAATCGTAAAAACGAAGATGCAGAGAGAGAGAGAGAGAGAGAAGAGAGGGAGAGATGTAATAACGCGATTACACCAGACGCCGTTGTCGACCGCGACGTCTCGACGCCTGTGGCTCACGCGATGAAAATATCCGAGGAAAGGAAAATACAGAAGAAGAACTCAGCCACGCTGACACCCGCGATAGCGGATCACTTGAAAGAAACGGAAAGAAAAAAGGAGCGGAAATAAGAAGTTGCTACCGTGTTCGATGTTCATTGACAACCGCGAGACGGAATTCGCTCTACCCCGTCTTTTATCTTCCCCAAATTTTACCGCTATCCGCAGTTTTCATGATTTGCATTCTTCCTTATCCCCGCGGGAAATGGAATTTCATACGCTCAACGATCCCTTTTTGGCCAAAGTTCAACTCAAATATAGGACTGCAGTTCACAGATCTACGAGAATTACTATAACGAAATTCACGTGTACATAGTCTAGTCGATCGAACTCGTAGCACTTATAGCCGGTGAGATAAAACCGCCAGACACTCACCTGTTTGATTCAATTTTCTTTGGTGAAGACTTCGAGGGATCGTAGAAGCTACAAAAAGTATCGATAGCAGATGACTGACGACTTTTCTCTGAATGTACCGTATTGAGTTTTGGAAAACGTGACGTGGAATTAACCTAGGCGAGAAATAGCATATAGGGTTGCAAGTGCGGAAAGTGGCCGATGTCCGTCACGAGAGAAGTCGAAGGCGAGTGCTGCTGTCACAAGAATTACAGATATCGGCCATCCGCAGGAGTCATACACGATATTTTTTGTGATTCCTGCCATTGAAAATTTGATTTGAAAAGAAAGCCCTCGTGCGGAAAGTAAAATAAAAAAAGCCCTAGTGCGGAAAGTGAAATAAAACAAGCGTATTGCTTGGAAATGAGGCAGTTTACGCATGCTATACAGGCTTCGAAAATCATACTTTCCAAGCAGGTTTTACAAAAACAACCATTTGAACTTCGCTGGTGGTTTTATTTCGATTCAAAGAGAAGTATCTAAAAACTGCTTCAAATTATTGTCAAGGTACACTGTTAAAAATATCTTGAAATCTCTTATACAAACAGGAATGAAATTTACAAATCCTGGTGATTGAAATGAAATGAATATAAAACATCTTGAAATTTCATACTTGTGTCTGAATATTGAAAAAACATACTGTGTTTTCAATCACTATATCTCAATATTAATATGGTTCTATTGAATTTATCAAACTGTTTTGGAGATTCAAAACATACTATGATTCTTCCGTAGTTTTCAGTGACAAAGGTATTTCAGTCAATTATTAATAGTCCATCCAATTAAGAGCGTGAAATTTTCATTTTTTGGTCAATTCTGCGAGATCTTATGATCTGCACATTCAGCAATTATTGTAGCAGTGAAAACCCGTTTCTAAATGAAATTATCATCAATTTTCATATCATAATATGAGTATTCAGCCGAATTCTCAAAACATCCTGTATATGAAATTTAGTATAATCTTGGCTATGAAATTTCCGAATGATTTTGAATTTTCAAAACTGTTATATGAATATTCAAATATTGAAAAAGTTGAATTTGAATATACAAAAAGGATATGTCAATTGCTTCACATACATTTTTATGAAACTTAATACAGAAATTTTTAACAGTGTCTTGAACTGAGTGTGCATGTCAAAAAAGTTAAAAATTGCAGGAGGTATCACATCGACACTTGTAGAACAATGGAAAATCGTAAGGGCAAAGATTCTTTCTTCGTGATAATTTTCTTGTTCCTGGGGTGGATCTAGGCGACGTGACGCTTACACCGTTGGTGAGGAATCTCTGTACATACCAGCTGGAGCTGCAGGGTGGAATCTATTCTGAAATTTTACACATACTTGGGAAGGCGTTAAAGTGTGTAACGTCATTAGTTAAGACACTGTGCTGGAAGAGGCGCTCGTTAACAATTTAATATCAGGCCACTTCTGACCTTACGATTCTAAGAGTTTCTGCTATTCAATTATCGTTCTTTTCTTCTTCTATTCTTCATTCTTCCCGGAAGCTAGTCTCTGAATCATTACGTCTACTAATGAGAGTTTTTTTTGCCAAATTGCCCACAGTCACTGCAAGAATTACTGTTTACTGTGAGGAAACAACCCGGAAACTAGCGAACCGCTTGAGACTTTTGCTTCGAGTTCCGATTCGTCGAGGTCGACAAAACCTGTTGATTTTGTTACTTTGCCAAAATGAAATCTAGTTAAAGTAGAACCTAATTCGATTATTCATCCACGGAGGCTAAGGTCGTTAACCAATTATAAATTAAAACCCTGCGCGATTCGGTCCCGCTGAATAAATTACACGCACACTGCGCGCTCCGGCTGCGGTCGCCGAGGGCAATAAAGTATCCTAAAAATTGAAAGACCAAAAGAAATCGTATTTCAGGTACATTAACCATAAATCGTGTTAAATACTACCTACCATGCAGATGTTCGCTGTTGGCTCAGGGTGTCTTGTACAAACTTATTTTCATACGCCCCCGAGCCTCGGTCTTTGTTCACCAGAGTATTTTATCCGTGGGAGATAAATTTTTTTTACTCTTCTTTTCTTTCTTGCTAACAATGTTTAACTACGTCCCGAGGTGATTGCTACACCGTTTATGCCCTCACGTTCAACATTGTGACCACAAACCTCGCTTTGTCACGTGCTTTCACGCAGCCTCGGTATAATTTTCACTGGTTTCATACACGTTGGAAATATTTTCCAGTGACAGAACGCTGCGTCCTCTCGCGTTATCAGTCTGGTGAAATTCATGAAATTCACGGATGAAGTAATCATACTAAATTTTTTTGGACCACCTATGGTATTTCGATGGTAATAAGAGCGAATCGATAACAATAAACCATGAATGGTCTACTTTCCGCACTAGGGCGAGAATACCCAGCGCATGCGCACGTCGTAAATGATCTACTTTACGGTCTAGGGCTTTTTTAATTACTGCACTCGCCTCTGGCTGGTGTTCCAAACTCCCCTCTCGCTATTTGGGAATGTTTTGTCTCCTGGAATGTCTCGAAGCTCGGATTAACAGTATTGGGAGATCGAGGGCGACGGAGATTCGACTCTGATTAAATCGCGTTACATGAGTCAAATATTCCGATCACCGCGGGGGTTCCATTCGGATGCCAATCTTGCCGATCACTCCTGTCGGTGAATTTATCCTCTTTTTCCCATCTCTTTTTTTATTTTTATTTTTTGGGCGTTTGGCCGACGGCGTCCGTCGGACCGATGTATAAAGCTCCAGTTTTTATTCTGAAAACTATAACACCGAAAACCACTAGGAAACGTAATATCTATCCGACACTCTTTCCAGTACGGGTATCCGGAGTACGTGTCGTCAATAACAAATTTATCATCTAATTTATCGTCACGTACTAGAATTTCTCGAGTTTTATATCCCTGACGTTTTATAGACGTAGGTATACACAATACCCCACTATATCGGTAACCTTCTACCCGCTCCTTCTCGCCTTCGAAGTTCACCTCCATTCTTAATTTTATTATCACGAAAAGTACTGCTGCTGCCGCTGCTGCTGTTCCTGCAAGGAAAAATCTCTTTCTAAGCGAGAATTACGACCATCTAGATAAAAAATAATCACCCTTGGCAACAAAATATACGTCAATTTTAATGAATCTTATTAAGTTATTGCACTAAGGGGATTTATTCGCGCCCATAGGCTTATTCTAACTCTGAGATTGTTTTAAAATCCCCGACAATCAGCTAAAATCGATACGAATCGTCGAGAAACCAGTACTAACAGTGTCGATTGTAGACTGAAAGTTCTGATGAACGACAACTCGCTTCATGTATATCGAAAAAATGCAAAATTCAACACGTACAAGACTGTAAACGATTCTCCGACTGAACGTGGTGCTTGTCCTCTATAATTACGACGGCAGCTCGACAGACCCGACTCTTGACCGCCTCGAGGGACCGCCTCTACAATCCGGACCCTCTCTGCAGTGTCCTGTTATTACATTACAGATACCTTGTTGGGTCCGAGACACTCGTGTAAGGGGTTCCCTTACACGACACTTCACCCCTTCGTCAAGGTTCATTTTTCATATTCTATACTGTTCAAATTCCCTGCGAAGTAACGTTCTATGAAGCAAGAGGGTGTCCACCGATCGATGAAACCGCCAAAAGTATCAGTCACATATCAAGAATAGTTGTAGATTTTTTTTCTCAATGCATTTTCAAACAGTGAGCAAACGTACGAAATTTCAGCTTGAACCATTGAGAATTGTAGGAGCTACCAATTTTTTAAATTTTGTCTTCTGTGTGAAGTTGGGGAGCTCCTACAATTGTAAGGATTTTTGGCTGAAATTTTTCAAGCACACTCATCCTGCACGATAAATTGTGTAAGTTTTTTTTCTTATATCTCGTTCCGTGTCGAATACAGACAATCGACGAGGGTTCAAATATATTTTTTCCCGCCTTGAAAGATTGCAACCAGTTCTTCTTGGCGAAATGGAAACGTGGGGAGACTCTGCTATGATTGATATTTATTGTGGAGGTTAATCGGTTGTTTTGGGCACTGGAGGCAATACCTCCCTCCAGTGGATCGGTATTAATTACGTATCGTTAATTGAGCGAGGTATCTGTATATTGTTTCACTATTTCACCCGTGAGGGAAATTAGCAATTTCATTACAGACCGTATACGATACCGAGCAGTGGGTATTTTGAGCCGGGTCCGGATACAAATGCGTCATTATCCGGAATCCTGCAGGATGTTTTTCGGCAAAATGATAACATCTGTGGGTGTATAGACCTAACTGTTTGCAATCTCGTTTAATTACTTCACCCTATTTCCGTCAAGTACCCAAAACCTCCGATTCAATTTATCGCCTTTCAACAAATGGTACTTCCCCCCGTGTAACGTGTACACTCGTGCTCCGGTAATATATGCGATCGTCGAATGGCACACGTATCGATGAACCGTGTCTGGGCACACTGTACACGTATGTGTACAAGAGTAATATTGTTTGTACTACGGCAGCATGTATTGAAAGCCAATACCAAAGAGGTGGCCAATAGTGAAACTAATGGACCGAATGGTTCCCGATAGACCGTGACACAGTTTTCCCTCCGAAACTCCATAATGCCAGGGCTTTATCCACGTCCGAATTTTTTACCGCCTGAGAAAAAAAGGGAATGTAATTTTGCGTATGTTTCGTACGCGCCGAGTGTCTGAAATCGACTTGTCAAAATTATTACTCGCTATTTGGAGTTTCGTAACGCATCGTAGAACCCCATCTTGTACAGCCACGCAGAATCTGACATCAGTATTGAGGAGCAGCGAACGAGTTTCGTACGATTGGATGATCGGCTTACGATTTCCTTTTCTCCTTATGTACTCAGCCGTACCATCCGTCCCTTCTTCGAGCCATAATATTCCATCCTCATAGAGAAGGAAGGGAGTCTCGTAGCAGACGCATAACACAGGCAGGCGTCCGTCCTTCGACCCACATCCGGATACGAGAAGTTTTTTTCTGTGTTTTATTTTATTTTTTTGTTTTATTTTTGTGCGTATAAAATGAGGCGCCAGTTTCCTCTAGACTCTATACGCACACGTTCTCATCACCATAAAAACGTAAAAACGTTTTATTTTGCATCCAATTCGAATACAGTTGAAACCATCTTATCGTTGAACCGAGGTGTTTTCATAAAGATTCAGAGTGATCGCTGAACGGTTGTAAATTTAACATCGATGCCTACCTTCGACTACTGCATCGATCACTCTTCCCACAGAATAATTAGGTAATCATTTTTGCAAATACCAATTTTTGCGACTAATGACAACTTGAAGAATATTAGACATCGTAATATTGCTTGAATGCGATACACCGTTGATTCAAAGTTCGAAACAGTCTCTTTTGCGCGCCATGTATATGACGTCACTATTCAATACGACAAGCCCGCCATCTATCGTCCTCTGCGGGAACTAACTCCTCAATACGCACTTCGTGTGACCTAGTTCTTGCTTTCTACTGGAAAACTACTATTTTCTGCTTCGACTGACGTCAACTGAATCCAACTGACTTCAAGTGACTTCAGCTGATCGTGAGTTCAACTGACTTCAACAAGGTGTAAGTCTGACTACAAGAGTGGTCAACCCCTCAGAGAATACCTTCTGTTATTTAAATATGGCGGTGAAGTTGTGAATTCTGACGTCACTACGAATCAGGAAGCGTTTCTGCACACACGATTCACGTTTCACCCGCTTCTATGCCTCCTTGGTCACATGGGGTCAGAATGACCCCATAATCAACGAAGAAAGAAAATTGCAAGCGTTGTATTTCTTTTTACAGTGAAACAGTGCCTTCTTCGTGCATTGATTTTTGCCAGCTTGATTTTTTCGCACCATTTTAACATTCGATTTTGAATAAAGTAACGTGAGTTCCACATTTGGGAATGTTGAAACTATTTCCCGACATTTTTAAGAGTCATTTGGGACGATTAGCTGAACGCAGCAGCCATCTGAATATTGCTGGGGTCATTGTGACCCCGTGTGACCAGCGTGTTACAGCTAGATGGTGATTTTGAAAAATTGAATATGTAAAATATTGTTCAATAAATTTTTTGGATCAGGGTGGGCCACCTGTTTGGATATTGCTTAACTGATCCTCTGTGTCATACCGCGAATTCAAGAGTGTAATAAGAGTAAAAAAAAATGTTCCTATTTCAGCTTGGGTCGGAGCCCTGAGCGCCGCTGTGTCTAGGGGTTCGGCACCCTTGGTTGTCGGCGCCTGTCGTCGCGGTAGCACGCGACTCACCGCCGTCATCGGAGGGTTGGTTCTGGCCCTTGCGTCCCTCTTCACATCTTTCGCATCGCAGATGCACCAGGTTTTACTCAGGTACGTTATTAGTAGGCACCGGATAAAAATTTTCCAGCCAGAATCTGCTGCTGTACGGGGTCGTATATCTACCCCTGCAATCTCGATGAGGCGAAATTCTACCCTCGGAGCTTGCGCCGAACCACGATTAGCGGAATAGCTCCGGGCCCTCGACCCGACCTGCATACAATGAACTGTCAACGAAACAGCCTGAATAATCGACTGCAGTTCCGACGATCAACCATTAATTAATCCTTCGGTCAATAGCATCGGGTTCAATAGTGCCGTAGGAAAACTACATCGTGTTCGATTATTCATCTCTCAAACGATTCGCTACACTGAATATATATGTCGCATCGCTGCCTTCGGATTTTTCAGTCAATAAGGGGACCAGTACAGCGTAATTCAACGAATTCAAGATACTCCTGAAATCATTAATATCCCATCCAAAGTTCATTACACATCGAAAAATTGACTTTTTTTTTTAAAATCACTTGTCGTAAGGTTTCAGGCACACGGTTTATTCGATTATGTCTCTCGACGTCTCATTTTCTTCGGAGAGCAATTCTTCATCACATTGATGAGGGAAACTGAGAAAGAAAAATCCTGTGACAAGTTGGGGTCAGCTATCGAAATTTAGCGACAATCTAGTCACTCTTTTGCTGGAGAATTTGTTGAATCATGCTGTACTGGTCCCCTCGAATGAGAATAATCAATTTGTTACAATTGACTACCTGATTTTGAATAGCTGGGAAAAAAGGTACTTACAGTGAAGTTTATTCGGTTATTTTCTGGCAAGTAACCTCATGCGGTGAATGAAAAGGTTTTTGCGAATCGTTTATAGCCGTTTGATCGTGTTTAAATTGTGTCGGTTTGCTTATCAAGAAGATATCCGAACGAGGTTGGAATCCGTTTGCGGTTGTTCACAGAGTTACGTGCCGATGAATAACGAATATTCTTCGTATCTGATATGGAGCTACAACGGTCTTATATATGTTCCTGCAGCATGGTAGGATTTATTCAGTTTATACATACATATATAGAGTAATAAAATATAAAAAAGAATCACTGCCGCATATACGTGACATAAATATACATGGCTTCTCCTCGAAGAAACCCTTTAAATATTCAGAGGAAAATTCACCCCTCTCTAGATCCTGTAGCAAAAGTTCTATGCCGTCCTCGAACAACTTCTAGTCTTATACTGAGTCAGACCTCAACGTGCTAATGGTTCCAGGCCATCGTTAGCAGGGGTCTAAAAAATTTCTTCGATTCATTCTTTCATCGCCCTGCAGTGGGACCGATGCCAAGGCGAAGCATCAAAATCATTCGATTTGTATAGAAATTGATATATTCCAAGATTTTTTGGGTCTCCGATTTTCAATTTGATATCAGAAAATATGCTGTATTTTTATCAGTTAATATCAGGTAATTTTAGGGCATTTTTTGCTGTCGATTTTGTTGGCCATTTTGAATTTTTCTTTTTTTCGTCGCGAATTCTAAATCAGAGACTCTAAAAACCGCAGAATATTTGAATTTTCGTCCAGATCGGACGATTTTGAGGGTTCAGATCAAATTTTATCTAGCAATGGTCCCATTGAGGCATCGATGACCAATTTCTTGCCGTTAAAAATTTTCAGTACCGTCAGAAAGATCGATTCTGGTATCAGGGAAGGGTTTGAATCTTCTTCATTTCCTTTCTGTTCCAACCAGTTTTGGACCGATTCTCAGTTCGGTAATGTTCAATATTGTCCCGAACCAAATACTATTCCTAGTAATCCTGTCTACGCATGGGCAATTCTAAACCGATTCTTCAAAGATCGATCATTTTATGGCGGGAAAGTCGATCTTTCTCGATCACTTTTTAAATTGCTGTATTTCTTAATTTTCGATGCAATAATTGCCTTAATTATGGATAAAAAAATGTTCATTCATTTCTGAAATTGCCATTAAATTAAATTTCACGTCAATTTACCTGGAACGAATTGCAAATCGAACGTTTGAACATCGATTCCATCAGACCCGATTTTTTACAGAATCGATTCTGATGAGTCCGATTAAAGATCGATTCGAAAATTGATTAAATGGTTTTACCGAATTTAATTCGTTGTTCCCTCAGTAAAAAAGTCAATTTTTTCTATTCGGACCAGTTACGGACTGGTTCTGGGTGCCGGTGCCGGCCTGGTCAAGGAGACTGCCGGCCTGGTGCTGGGGCATTACTTCCGCAAACGAAGGGAGTTCGTGGAGATGGTGGTGCAGGCTGGAACCGGGGTCGGAATCGCCCTCTTCAGCGTATTCTACAAGGAGGCTGTCGGGTGAGTATACTCTCCGATAAATGAATTCCCCTAATTTCGGTACCGCCGGCATTAAGTTTGAGACCCTCAAAGATTTATCGCTTGCACACGCTATGCGGTACGGTTAATGAAAAATTGTCTAATTTTGAGGGTAAAAATTAGGCGGTGCGCGTGAATTAAATCAACCAGAGCTTTTACGAGATGCGAAATGTTCCCCGAGGGGGCCGAATAATACCGTATAGCCGAGTTATTTCATTATTGGAAAACCATAGCTTCACATCCGGTATTCGCCTCGTTCCCGGCTCCAGAGCCGAGGAGCCTGTTCGGTACGAGGTGCATACTACTTTCCTGAATCATCAGGCGATAATAATCTGCCGTTAAATAACCCGATATCTCGATTAACGCCACGTCTGCGTTACTCAAGGCTCCCTATCTCGCTGTATTTTCTTATCTACTCGTATCGGAGTCTCGAGTCCTTTTAGTAAAAACGGGGTGGCGTGAGAATCCGGCCCATAAAACATTTCCTATTGAATACAGGGCCGTTGGGAGTCGCGTAATTGCCGGAGAAATCGGTAGGCGCGGTCGAATCTTTGGGCGATACCTAAAGAAAAAAGTTAGCATCGCTACACGAATTTTGTTGAAAATCAAACGCATACGGCGTAAAAATATGTCGGCTATTGCCACGAAACGACAGAAATAGTCGTAAAATTTCGAATAAAAGAAACGTAAGGTTTTTTTTTTCACCCGCCCCCGACACCTACACACATAAAATGCGCGAGCTCAACCCCCACCGGGAAACCTGAGGCAATATTGGCCAAGGTAATATATGCCTTTTTCTTTCTGGGTAGAGAATTGAAACCGCGGGTCTCGCGTTTTGGGTATTTTGTGAAACCTCATGATCGATCATTCGCGAAAATGACGCCTCTGCGTAGTTCACCAGCCGCTGGGAGCTTTGAGTTGAAATTAAACGCGTTGATTATATCAGAGTAATAATTAATCGAGTTAGGAAATTCGGCTCGTTAATAGCCGCTCGATACTGGGGGATCCATGAGGCGTCGGGCTTTTCGAACATCCGAGGAGATTAATACCGTTTGGTTCTCGCCTGGCCTCCTGCAGGCCGTCCCTGCGTTTCGTTTTCCGTCCCTGTGCGTGATTCAGCGTCGCGACGCGCACTACACACGACCATCGACGGTGTAACGTCGAGTGTTGACACCAACGTTTCCCCGGCAGCCGTCGAGTCGGGTCGGCTCGACCGTTGAGTCGCACTACTTGCCAGGGCAGCAACCGCTAACCAATTTTCAGCGCTCGGTTGAACACCGTTTCCACGCAAAGACCGATTAAGCTGGTTTAGCTAATGCTCGTGTATGCTGTCCGGATTTCATGCTGCATATTATAGCGTCTTGGGTTGCAATCGGTAGCTCGAAGCTCTACGAGCTTGATCGCATTAGAGTTTCGAAAAGAATCACTTTTGTACACTTCAAACTGTTTGACGGAATTGAAAAAATATTTTACTTCATTCATTTTTTGTCAGAATTCACAATTTCACTACCATATTTGAATTACCTGACGCATCCTGCAGTACACAAAGACAGTAGTGGGTTTTTATAGACGACGATAGATCGCGGGCTTGTTGTTATACTGAAAAGTGACGTCAAGTGACGCGTGGCGCGAAAGAGAGTTTCGAACGATACAGAACTTTGTATTGACAATATATTATCGTGTTGAAGTGATTCATCATATTTGGAATTTGAATTTTATGTGGCTCTCGATTTTAGGTGCATTTGAAACTTGTGTCACGCAACTTTCAGGATCTTAGTCCATTGTCTTGAAATTTGGTTGAAAAAACCGGTAGTCTTGGTGTCAGATAATTAAACGCTGTTACTGGATAGGAATAAGAATGTTTTAAGTGGATAATTTCTCAAGTTTCATTCAATATACTCCGAACTCGTAACTATAATTCAGTCCAAAGCTTTTCTTGAGATGGCGCAGAATAGTAGTCAAATAGTTGTGATGCATTTTCAATATTCTCGAAAATTCTCAGTCTCTTGTATGAAATTGTTGAAAGAAACTTGGAAAATTTAAGCGTTTACAATCTTCAATCATTTATACGTTCTGCACTCCTATTTCCGAGCTCCTGAAACTGATATAGATCAGAAATCACTATTCAACAAGGTAAAAACTTCGGAAGACCAAAATACCGAATTTTAACGTTATGTATTCGAGTAGGGGTTGGAATTCGTGACGTTAAAATGAGCTATTTTTGTTTTTTGAGAGTTGGGTCTTTCAAAGTTTTTACTTCCACCCGTCTAAAATGGAATCTAAAAACGCTATATGAATATCAAAGACATATTTGGTCTAGCATCGCTCAATCTTAATCGAAAAATTCCAATACTCAAAATTTTTATCGAACTTTCCGCCCCCTGGAAGAATTTGTTTTCTATAAACACCCTTGAAAATGTATAAACTTAATATTTTGATTGGTCCCCTCTGTAGTTTCAGTAATATAAGATCGTCTGCGACGAAGAAAAACCAATCACAGTTTTTCGATTCAATAAAGAAACTACAAGGACAGTATTTGGGCAAAATAATTCCAATCTCTGTGCTGCAATCGCCCGTTTCATACTTCCAGCTACCTGAATTTGTGTTTGCAACAATGACAAAAAATTCCATGTAGCTAATTGTGTTACTGAACAAGGGGTATGAAACGTTGTGTTATTTGGGTCAAACTTGGGAAACGGAATTGATATTTGAATTTTTTTGTTCACGATGAAAACGTTTGAGAGACTATTACTTCCTCCATCTATGTACATACACGAGTCACGGAGGGGTGGCGCACACCTGGTGCACAAGGAACTTCCTCCACCAGTGCAATGAAGTGCCCGATATGAAATGGAACTCGCTGGCACGGCGCAGTGAGCTCCACGATCAACACAAACTTCCGTAATTACCAACTAATGAAACCTTCGAGAGTATACCGGCGTCGTAACAACGGTGTTCAACTTTCGAGCTTTAATATCACCTTGTTCGAGAGGTACCGTTCGGAACCTACATTACCGCTTATTCATCTCGTCTTTGTCATTTTTATTCCACCCATTTATCTTCCTAAATAACTTCATTAAACTCGCAAAAAAAAAAAAAAAAAATACAAGAAAAAAATTAGCATCTCTTGCAAACCTGAAACGATTTGCATTTCAAATTGCCGAATCGATAATTTCTCATTTTTTTCACCGCTATTTTACGGTTTTAGCAGAGTCTGTTGTTTTAGGAATCCGATCCGCTGCTTGACTGATTATCATCGCTTCAGCCGAGTCGTTTGCGAACGTTTTTTTCTTCTCTTTATTCAACGAACAAGAGTTACGCTTTGGTCCGAATCACGTGATCATGCATTATTCAGGCTCTGTAATAATCCGGGGCGAAACCACCTACGAAACGCTTACCTGTATTTAGCAGGTTTCAAAAGGCTCTGGTTGTAGTTCAGCGTTACAGAGGCACAAGCCCGTGGGGACCCCTTTGATTGAGATTTGAATTTTCGAATTTAAACACGAATAAGCCACGGCATGAATAAATTGCGAAAAGTGAGCACTTGTGAGGCTTAACCTCGCTCACACGGAAACCGGGTGATGCGTTGATCCTGAATTCGTGAAATAAGTCCCTTCCTGTCTCTATAGAGATCATATGTGTACGCTAGCTCATATCGCACGTACGAATACGAATGTACGTATGTGGGCATCCACTGTGACTGAGCAGTCATCGAGGTGAAACGATGACGTTTGATGTTTGTGCTCTGCTGAGTTTTTGTTCGATAATACATATATCGGAGTAACGGTGAATTTCTGACTGCCGCAGGTAACGCACTCACCAGAGCGTCGAGTACCTGTACCGCGATGCACCGTTGAAAATCATTTCATGTAGATATAATTTCATGAAACAGGAATCAACCGTGAGCACATTTCATCTCCAATTACATCTCTCCCAGATCAATAGATTCGATTCTATGTTCCGGTTTGTCACGACTGACGCGTTATAAATTGGCAATATACAAAAATTCAGTTAACACGATTTTCAACTATTTTCAATATCGACGTTTTCACCTTGTTTCGATTACGTTCACACATTCGGTCATGTTGTCTGGACTGATGATACATACCTCGTCGAAGGGAGATAAAAGATGAGTGAAATCACGAAGTCTGTCATAACAAGACTCTAAAGATATTTGGCACCATGATTTTTCTCTTTTAATGTCATCAGCAAAAGACACGATCGAGTCATCTGGAAATCACCAGTGGGATTGGCTCCGAATATTCCCAAAAACGTCACGGGCAACTTCATACCAAGTGATCAAGGCTTTTTGGGCAATTTTTTCTGGTCTTAGACTTCGATCTTGACATGAAATTTTCTCTATCTCCCGAAACGATTTGAGATTGCGGAAAAATGCATTTGTTTTTCAAACTGAAAAAAATCACAAGGGTATATATGTGTATCCTCTCAGTGGTGTGTAAATTCCAGAATGGGAGAACCAGCTGTGTTCCTTATTCTTTTTTTTACGACAGCAAATGAGTATTTTGTGGCTGAGTACACGGTGAAAAAAATCTGTAAAAATCAGAAGAAATTGCCATTTTTTTGCATTTTCAATGGTTATGGAAATTTTTTCCTAAAAATTTCAATGGACACTCCATAAAACGAATACAAAATGGACTTTTGTTGAAAATGAGTACAGGATGTTACAGATTTTTGTTATTCTAATCAAAATGGTAACAAAAGTTCCTGATATATTTTCTCGAAAACAGATTACCCTAAAATTGGGCTCAAAGTTTCTTTTCAATTAGCCACTTCACCAGATAAAGAATGATAAAATACAATGAAATCCAAAAATTTTTTAGTATCAACAAAGGAAAATATTTGTATAAATAGATGGCTGATGAATTTTTGTACCTGTATTCTATCAAAATTGATGGAAAACCGTTATTTATTTTATTTTTTTTTTTTCAATTGGGTAATGAACTTTTGATATAAATTTCGAACAGTATTTACTGTTGCTGTGTATGATGAAGATTGGAAAACGAACCAATAGAAATAAAAATTCACTGGCATTGTTACCGAAGAGTTTTTCCATCATTTGACGAAATTTGAACAAATTCGTTGATACACTGATGAAGATAATATGTACTCTCCTTGTAAAAAGCCTAGGATCGATAGTGATAGTTTCGTGCTACAAAACTTCTCCGTTCTCTTGTTCAAGAAAAAGTTCATCCCGTTAGTCTTTATCGTGTTTGGTTAGTACTGGAATTTGCTTGTCTTTAGTTTCTCGAGAAAAACAGACTTTTTTTCCATCTGTCTTGAGTGAAGTAACTCGAACGAAAAGTTCTTGAATGATCTCTTGGTAGTCCACTACAGCCAGTGGCGAGTTCGATTGCTTCTTGTTGATTTATATAACCACCATCGATGCCTCCTCCCCATCTCACAAACGGCGACTCGGTGTTTTTACTTCAAGCGGAGCCGTGATTGAAAATTTCCATTTTTAACCAGTTTCTCGATTCATTACAACCGCGACTCCCACAATTGACACCGAATGTAGCGAGAAAACGCTCCGCGAGAATCCCCCCAGCTTTTGTACTCAAACTCGACAACCGCAGAACCCAGGGGTCTTGAGTTATGCGTTTAGATAACGGCGACGGAAGTTAATTAATCTCTTGAAGAGTGAAAACCGACATGCGACTCTTAGAATCCTCGTGGCATTATCGTCGTCGCAATTTTCCTCAAAACATTAAATCAAAGCAAAAGTAACCAGATTCACTCAATTAGCTTTTGTTCGTACTTAGCAGCACAGCCAGAGCTAACACGACCTCCCTTTTCCTCGACACAGAAAATTGGGGTGGAGGTACGGCCTCCAATCCGTGACAGGAGCACTGACGCTGGCTTTTTTCTTGGGCCTGGTCTACAGGAGCGCGTCTCTTTATCACCCCCAACGTAGAGCGATCCTGCATCTGAAGAACCAGCAGAGCAAGGTCAAAGAACGAAAACCGGCGCTGAGACCCCCGAGGCAGCCTTTCGTCGACTTGAGTCCACTAGGAAGTAGACCAGTTCGGATGTTGATGCTGGCCGCAGGAGCAGCGGGTTTCGGTCTCTACACGCCTGCGTTTTACATCGTGAGTTCAGTATATAGATTTGAGACCAACTTCTAAATCTCAGAGTTAAAAGTTCTAAGAGTTTTAAGAGTAAAAAATCACTGCAATATAAACTTCGTAACTGATTCTCTCAGGCCTCCGGCAGTGCCACTGTAATTTTTTATCACCCCGAATCCCCAGGGTTTCTTGCATACGAAAAATATCGCCTCATTTTTGCAGGCTCTCCAAGGGTACCAGGACGGCCTGGAGGCCAGCGCTCTGGTCCTTCTTCAAACGTGCCTGGGTCTCGCTGCAGCGTTGGGGTGTGCCGGATGGGGTGTAGTGACCGCCAGACCTTCGGCCCAGTGTCTGGTGTCCAGGCAATATTTATGCCAAGCTGCTCTCATCGGCGTCGGTAAGTATTTGACTCGACCCTTTTTTTCTTCGACACATGTTGATACCATCTGCCATATTCTCTTCTCCAAAATCCCGCAATAAGCTTTCCCTACGATCGTATAAAAACTGCGTCAGCCTTTGGGTTACGCGCGGAGGGAATCATCGAGGCGGAAATTCGAGATTCTTTTTTATAGGTTGGAGGAAATTGAAGAAATAATTGAAAAGGTTCATCGCGATTTATGCGGGGGGCTATTAGCATTGTATTTTGATCTGACCTTGCGTCGATGGAAATTTTTTCCCTTTTCAATATATTATTCCGTGACTTTTGACTTCTTAATTCCCCGTCAACCCCAAGGTTCAGTTTACGGCTATTCAACCCTATCATTAACCCAAGGTTAATGAGATTCCTACGCAAACACTCGAACCCCTTAGACCTTTCTCGGTCGAGTTTTGGCTTGAAAATGCCATTAGTGATTAGCACCCTCAACTCTTTCGGTGATCAGCTATATAATTCTTTGGTCAATTTTATCGCTATATCTTGCTACGTGTAGACGTACCGGTTTAGTCCGATTCCACTAATTTTATCAGTATAGCGAAAAAAATAAACTATTTGAATAATTATACTAGAGTTCAACAGCGAGACGCTCTTCAACACGTATCGTTAACGAGTTCATCACCAAATGTAACGGAAGAATGTTATAACGCTAGAGACTTCATAATTTTTCTTGTAGTCGTAGGTGGTCGAAAGACAGTCATTATTATTCTGAGTGTGTTTTAAACAGATGTATACAGTTTTAGATGACAGCTATTTTCGTGGCAATCGAAACCACAGATTGATTCGATTGAGGAACATATATACTCTTGGACGGAATTAATTTTAACCAGTTTATTATCGAAATAACCATCCTACAAAGTACTGTGCGGAATTTGCGAAATTTATGTCAGTCGATGGAGATTATTCTCACATTCAAATTCACATGAAACTACATGGACTACATTGGAATAGATTTTGTTTTACGTAGCATCATTCGTTTCCTATTATCGATCCATCAGGTTCTTCCTAATGCTTGCGTCCATGTCTTCCGTGACTCGAATGGTCATCATGTTCTTCATGGCTATCATCTTCGTGCTCGTCATGGTCTTCATGACTATCGTCATCGTCGTGGTCGTCGTGTCCTCCATATCCGTGGTCTTCGTGGTCATCGTGGTCGTCATGTTTTTCATGTTCATGGTCATCGTGGTCGTCATGTTCCTCGTGTCTGTGATCTTCGTGTTTGTCATGTTTCTCGTGCTTCTGTTCTTCGCGCTCTTTAGGTTCTTCACGTTTTGGTTCTTCACGCTTCGGTTCTTCACGTTGTTTAGGTTCCTCGCGACGTTTCGGTTCTTCACGTTGCTTAGGTTCCTCCCGTTTCGGTGCTTCGCGTTTTCGGTACTCGTGGTGATCATCATATCCGCCATGTTCATAGTCCTCGTGATCCCGGTGATCGTCGTGTTCATCATGTCCGCCATGTTTATAGTCTTTGTGATCGTAGTGATCGTCGTGTTCATCGTGTCCGCCATGTTCATAGTCTTCGTGATCCTGGTGATCGTCGTGTTCATCATGTCCGCCATGTTTATAGTCTTTGTGATCGTGGTAATCGTCGTGTTCATAATGTCCGCCATGTTTATAGTCTTTGTAATCGTGTTGATCATCGTGTTCATAATGTCCGCCATGATGGTCATGTTCTTTGTTGTCGTGGTGCCCGTAATCCTCGTGATCTCCATACCCTTGCCCGGCTGGAATTGAGAAAAGTCATGCAAATAAAATTTGTGTCTGTATAATCAAGGATATACTTCATTGGTAAGAAAAACGAGTCCAAAAACATTAAAATCGGATTTGAAAAATACCAAAGTTTAGTTTCATCAAATATCCCAATCATACAACTATATATGTATATGTATAAAATTTCGTTAATCGAATTCGGGGAAATTAATTTCATGGTGTTTCATTCGACTATTATTCACCCAAAGATCATTTTTGGAGACTGTAGAAACGTTTTTTTTTTCATTATTCCATAGATATCCTGGAATAGTGAAATCTAACAATGATAGTGATGTGATAATTATTATAAACTCACGTTTAGCCGTAGCGACTGCAGCTAGTGCTAGTAGAAGGACGAAAACAGCAATCTTAGCCATCTTGATGTCGTGTTTTCTCGGATACAATAGTTTGAACCAGGTAAATCAGTCGTTGGCGAACCGCTTCGATCTGACGATTCTTCGTTAACGAATTCTGTGTTTTATACTTATCCTACCATCTCCTTCTCCGTCTTGGATCAAATTCGCGTCAGGGTTCAAACCAGACGATGGGTTTTTACGCAGCATCTCCTTCTCCTTACCTTGATGTTATACGGCTCGTCCATCAGCTGCATAACCGGCTGGAGAACCAGATACGTACCGGCATATACGTGTTTTTGCAATTTTTGTTTTTGCACAAATACGAAAAATAGGAAGCCACGACGTTTCCTTGAACTTACAGACGTCAATGAATTCCGAGGCACGAGGGATTTTCAATTAATAATATCAGCTCCGACGACAACGGTAAAAAGGATATAGAAATACTAATTAGCGAAATATTGATATAAAATATCTAAAATTTGTGTAGCTAAGTGTGATTGACGAATATTAAGAATATCAGGTCATCCTGTGATAGTCTTCGATTTGAAGATTCGAGGCCAACTTTCAGCTTATTGGAACGTAGGTTGCGTGACGATGTTCTATATTTGGCGAGATGGAGGGAGAGAGTGAAAGAAACAGGAAGAACGACGGAAAGAATTTTATGAGAAAGAGTGGAAACGATTGAACTACGTTAAGCATCACCTCTTGATTAAGGGGGAACATATACCTTAAAATTTCGTAAATGTCATTTGAACATGTCACTGAAAGTCATTTTTGAGACTTTTCAATGGTTTTCACGTGATTTTAGAAAGAATTTTTTTTCTGTCTATGATGCACGAAATAAAATCTACCGGTGGACCGATCTCAGTTTTTCTGGTCTCAAACTGTTCAGTAAAGAGGCCTTTTCAATATGAACAGAGAACTTTTTCATAACTTCATTTTTACTCGAGTTATCATGGAAAGTAACGTATGAAAACAGAAAAACGCTTTTTCATTCTATAAAATGATGATAGATTTTATTTCGAGCATCGTAATTAAAAAAAAAATTTGTCCCCAAAATCGTGTGAAGAACATTCTAGAATATGAAAAATGACTTTCGGCAGTTTTTACCTTTTTGACGTTTGTCATTTATTTTCACGGAAAGTACCTAATTTCTGTGTTGTAATCAACCAAAGAGATGTGATGTGATGTGTAGAACATACACTGAAATTTGATAACACTAAAATTTCTGCCGTTTATAGGTCTAATTTATTATAAATGGCGCGGCGTACCAGGAAAATGTCCATAAGACGCAAATAGCCGGTCTGGAGATCCCGTAAAAATTGATACAGGTTTTGACGCGATTAAATATGCATATACGCACTACGAAGAGATGACTTTGAACATTTGAATCCATCGAGATACGCTTCCCTACTCTTTGAAACTTTTAACCATCACAATTTACATTACTTTTTCATTAAAATAATCCTTCTTATGTTCTTGTTTTTGCAAACTGTATTAGGCAACTTATTTTTATTAATTTTTTTTTCTATCGACGATTTGTGCGTCTGGTTCTGAACTCATTTTATAAGTTTGATACGAGCACACATGGTTGAAAAAGAATTAGATTGTGCGAAGATTTAGCTTATGTCAGTAATGAAAAGATGAATAAATGAGTTGAGCTAGAGAAACACTGTGACTTTAGTTCAAAATGACGAAATCTCAAAATCGTTAAAGTTTTTTCGGACCTTGTCTTTCTTGTTGTTATCAGTATCATCATTATTATCGTGTAAAAATCATTCGGTTGAACAGAGATCGATGCTGGTCCTTCAGCTTTCATTTCCATTAGGAAGACACGTACTATAACAAATTGGCCCTGAACTTTGAATGAAATATTGTCCACTAGAACGATCGAATTCATAATTATAGGTACTAGGGCGACATCAAATCAGGATACTTGGCCTCAACTCACTTTATCTCAGTCAAAAAACATGACAGAGCATTTGGACCCGAGAAGTATTATCGAAACTTTGTTGAAAATTAGGAATGGAAGAAGAAAAAAGAACATTTGCACAAATTTTCCCGCTCGAATGCTTCACTACTTTTGTTCACTCATATGTGAGATACAGAACGTCAGGGCCATCCGTCTCGATTCAACGTACCGATAATAACTATGAGGATAAGATAATGAGATCCCACATAAGATCTCTTGCACAAGCCTTGGCTGTACACAAAATTACAGTCTTCGGAAACTCTCCATGAGGACGTGAAAGGAAGACAAAAAGGTTGGAAACTCGAATTCAATCATCATCTAGAATGATTTACCCTCTATTCAATCATGAGATCGAAACCCCTTCCTCGAAGCTTTCCACTCATTTCCTAACTTGTATTTTAACAGCAAAAATTGTCACCCTCATTGCATCACACTGTCCCGAAAAAATGTATTGTTTACGTCCGCATAAGAGTTGCGAAATCGGAAGTTCGATTAATACAAGGTGGAAAAGCATATTAAGACGTGGCCACGTTGCGATAGGAACAATAGATCATATTCTATCCGAATTAATGCCTATAAAATCGGTCCGTTTGGAATCCAGCATCGGTGACATTTTCTTTCGAATATACTCGCAACTGTTTCTGTGGTTGACAATGAATAAAGTTTCTCACGATGGCATAGGAAATCTTGGATCATCAAACTTATTTCATGACCAGTGGCACTGACAAATTTTCGCATGAATGTTCATGACTGGAAAATTTCAATAGATCTCGCGCTTCAGATGTGCTTGACGAAAAAAATCATACAACCCCAAGTTGAAAAAAAAAAATGCTCTGGTGCATACGACCTTATGCAATTGGTTACCAAGGTTTTTTTTTTCAGTCAGTCAGATAACAGCTCGTATTTGCACGTATATACGACCTTTTGCAATTAGTTTTCCTGCTTATGAATCTCAAACGTTTCTGGACTTGTTTTAGCGATCTCAGTCAGAATCCCCCCAAAGAATTGAAAATATACGCCCTTTTGTCATTTTTGAAACGGCAAAAAAACGTATAACGGCGCTTGCGACCTTTCGACATTATAGACACACGATATTAAAGTACGCTTCCACGAGAAAAATGTCTGATGCGTAAAGTAGAGCATTTACGATGTGCGCATGCGCCGAACTTTACGCGCGCTACACATGCATGGAGAATCAAACTTTCAGAACATGCAGGTACTACACTAAACGACATTTTTGTCAAAATGAATGCTTATTTCAGACATCTTTCAACCAGATCATCCAAGCACAATCATAATAATCGTGAAGGACAGTAACCAAATATTAATTCAAGATCGGATAACGTATTCGATGGTTTATTATCAGCAATTACTTTCAAACTTGAATAATGCGATTGTCCGCTTCGACGATACACATCATATTCATCGAAAATCAGTTTCGGTACATGCTTGAGTTTTTACACGTTTATGATAAAAATAATTGTCGTACAAGACATACTGTGTGGCGTTTGAGAAATGTCTATTATTAAAGAGAGATTTTGTTGTCTTACATGAAACCAATTATAAGATCAGAAGATTACTATTTTCAATATCCGCTACCATGACCTCCACCGCCGTGGCTACCGTGGCTGCCCTGACCGACGCTGTAGTGACCGCCGCTGTGACCACCGTGGCTGTCCTGACCGACGCTGTCGTGACCTTGGCTGCCGTGACCACCGCTGTGACTACCGTGGCTGCCCTGACCGACGCTGTCGTGACCTTGGCTGCCGTGACCACCGCTGTGACCACCGTGGCTGCCCTGACCGACGCTGTCGTGACCTTGGCTGCCGTGACCACCGCTGTTGTAACTATACTGCTCGCCGCTCTGGCCACCGTGACCGTGGCTATGGTCGCCGCCATTAGCTAGAATTTTTAAAAAGAGATACATAATTACTAATTACAATCCGAAAATGTGAGGCACTTTCTCGCAAACCTTGATGAATTCTTGGTTCCAAGTTTTCAAATTATCACTCGGTGAATTGAGCCTTTCATTATCCATTGAACATGAGACCGACTTCCATTCGCCAGCAAACTCCAGAGGTTAAATACGTTGTTTCTGGTTTTTTTTTTATGAAGTCCGTATTTTACAAGTATATATATAGTTTTGAGTCTCAAATTACGAAAATAGGAACAAAAACACCTTCGAAAGTTTCCCAATATATAAATAATCCAACTATAAGTTCAGATATGTAAAGTTGATAAGAATTTTTGAAACTTATTCCAATCTTCATGTAACAGAAATGCTATCTTACACTCGAATTGACTTTTACACGCTGATATTTTACAGAATAAACAACACTTTCCGTTATTCTAAGTCTTAAAACTACGATGGGTGAAATAATATATAGATTTTCAGATATAACAATGTGTAATGATAGTTATAATGAACTTACGTGAAGCTGCAACGAAGGCAAGTAGAGCAATGAGCACAAAGAACAGCACTGCGGATTTAGCCATGTCGATAGTGGATATTTTCGAACAGTAGAATCGGGTACTTTAATCTTTGACGAACCGATTCGGTCTGATGATACTTTCGTACCGAAATCCGAGTTTTATAGTTCTCTTCCTTCTATTGGCGTCTGCAACTATGTCCGCAAAAGTTGTTCCAAGCACGCCCAGTTTTTACTCACATCAACTATACTCACCTTGATACTCAATATTGAATTAGCTCAATCATCGGGTGAATAACAACCGCCAGACGATCCAGCGACACTGTCGTCCTTAACTTCATCCAAGCTCAGAAGAAACAAACAAACAAAACCGTCTCCGCAACGAATAACTAATAACAAACTGAGTTCATAAATTCCTGGATGTGTTCAGCGACATTGAATTATTATTATTGATGTAACGAATTGCAGGATTATCCAGTTTCCTTCGCGTTGGCGAATTTATTCGATGAAATCACTTCTTTTTAAATTCAATACCTAAAACACGGTAATTCTAAATCGAGTTAGTTGTATAACATTTGTAATGATATATGCGTTAAAGACGTCATACGTTTTTCATTAGGAGTGTGACGTAACGTTACGAACCTGATTTTGAGCAACAGTAATGGAGGAAGAACAAATATGTAAAAACGTCATCCAAGCGCAGACGAGTTTGTCACGAGGAATGGGGAAGTCCAGGAAGTGGCCCTAGGCAGCACTTATGCCTGTCTAATAGGAAAGCGAGAATCATGAAGACTATAAGGAATTTGATAAACAAATAGTAGATCGCTGTCGATGACGTTGCACATGTGCAAATTACGAATAGGATTCCACATTTATATTGTTTCTGGCCCAGCCATGAGAAACTTTTTCCTTACATTACTAATGCCGCATCAGTCGAGATAGAAAAAGAAGAACGAATGAAAACAAGGATGAATGGAGATTCAATCAATTTCAATTGACACCAAGAAAATGATCAAAAACAGAAAATAGCCACGCTGTGAACAAGATAAACCCTTCCAATGAGTGTCCCATGACACAACATCGTGAGCCCAATTATACAATTCGTCACCGTTTTTAATGGCAAAACGTCGTATAAGTTTTTCGTTTGAGGAATCGAACTTACAACGCTAAAATATGTCCAGAATCGTTGAAACTCAAAACCAGGTTGACTCACAGGAGAAGGTCGTATCTGCTGATGAATACGACTTTTTGTAACTAACTTGAAGAAAAAAAAAGTATGTTTAATAATTGTATGAGGTCATATCGAGCCAAAAACAAAAATTGTATTCTGAAAATGAATTTGACGTGAAAGATTGTCGATGCAGATGTTGTGAAATCACGAAATTTCAGATTCCAGCGATCCCTAGACTTGGATTTGTCAGGACTTGTGCATCTGGAGGATAAGCGAATAAAACAAGGAAAGATACGATCTTTTGTCATTAGCTAGCCGACGGAAACAACAACAAAAAAAGTAGTACAAGTTCTTCGCCTTTTCTACTTATTTGGAAAACCCTCGGAATGTTAAAATCTACAACAATTTCGATGTTCTGAAGGTCGGAGAAAAAGCTGTATGTGCCAAGGGTATTGAAATAGTTTGCATCAAAATTGAAGAGATTTTTTTTTTTCAAGTGAAATTAATATTTTATTTAGCTACAAAAATAGATTCAACAACGTAGTTTATAATAAATATCGATTTTATTCTTTTTCATACCGAGTACATTAAAAGTCATCTTTATTTATAATTTGTTTAGGTTGGGTTAGGTCAGGAATCTGGTACGATTCTCATGTTCCCGTTTTATTATCACCATTTTTTAGCGTGATACAAACATTATATTCCATCATATGTTATGAACACAATGATAAACTTGACGAGTGTCAAAATCCTACAACACTAGCATAAGATACATACGTGCCTAAACTTTTATTCCGATTGTGAGATAAGGAGAAGCGCCTGAATCAATGTAGTCGGTCCCTTCATCGATGAGCGCTATGAGCCGCCTGTGAAGCAACTAACACTACAACAAAGTTATGACAAAACCCGTGCAAAGGCATGTCTAGATAATACTATCAATAATGAAAAGTTGATTATATGAGTAACGAGACAAAAACAAGTCACTTTTGACTTTGGCTGTAATTATAATTCAAGTTTTGTATTTTCGGATTTGTCTACCTTGTTGTTGTCTGAATAATTATTCACTAGCTGTATTATCATTATTATAAAAAAATCATTGTATCGGACAGAGGTTGGATGCTGGTCCTTCAGGTTTCAGTGCCAATAGGTACATACGTTCAAAGAATTGATATCGAACCTTACAGGACACTTGGCTTTGACTTATTTTACCTAAATCTAAAAGCATGGTAGAACATTTTGACCCGAGAAGTAGGTATTGTCAAAAGCTTGTTGAAAGTGAGAAACGAAACAAGCTTGAAAAGTTTTTCCGCCCGGCCCGGATGCTACATTCACTTTGTTTCCTAAGGCAGAGAACGTCAGAGCCACGTGTCTCGATCTGTCATTCCGATAATAAGTTGTCATGAGGATAAGCATTTTCATCGACCATTGAGAAGGAGAAGGTGGCATCCATGCGCATCTTGATAATACTCGAGCAGCGACGCACAATTTTCTGTCGCACCTCGAAACAATCCTTATTTCCTAAATCGTCGTACAGTGACCAAATATTTTATCGAGATCAGATGACGTATTTGACGGTTCATTATCAGCACTTGCTTTCAAACCTGAATAATGCGATTGTTTGCCTCGACGAACAGATACTTTATTCTACAATTAATGAGAATCAGTTCCAGTACATCTTCAATTTTTTACATGTTTATTGAAAATATTATTATCATACAAGATATATTGTGTGGAGTTTGTAGATTATCACTCTACTATAAGGCCGTAGTATTTTTTGCTGTAGTAGCGCTTGTGTCCTTCGCCGTAGGGGCTGCCATATTCTCCGCGATAGTGCCGTGCGATCCATCGCTATGGTAGCCGCCACCGTGACCTTTTGTAATTAAGTCGGTGGTGCGGCCACGGTCATAGACTCCGCCTCCGTGGGCTAGAATTTGAAAAAAGAGATACATAATTAGTAATTACTATCCAGAAATGATTGGCCTTATTTCGCCAACCTATGAATCTTTGGTTCCCAGTTGCAAATAATTACTCGCTGGATGAAGCCACCTGTAATCATTATGGGGGATGTGGGAAGTGACTTTGTTATTTTATTTTCCATTAAAAATTGAACTAGTGGTACTTTAATGACAGATGAATCAGGGCAGAATTGAATAACCTAATCTGACTCGACCACATCGATAACTTCCGCTTTTTTCGGAAAGTCTAAGCCGTTTCAGAATAATGAAACTCTCGTTGTTGATAATTTCTAATTTCAATCTTTCATGTAATAGAAACGCTATCTTATATTCGAATTGACTTTTCCACGTCGAGTTTCTGCAAAGTAGGCAATAGCTTTTATTATTCTATTCTTAAATCTCAAACGGTTCAAATCATATAGATTTTAAAATATAACGATTTATAATGATAGTCATAATGAACTTACGTGAGGCTGCAACGTAGGCAAATAGAGCAATGAGCACAAAGATTAGGACTGCAGACTTAGCCATCTCGACAGCGGATATTTTCGATCGGCAGAATCGGGTAATTCAATCTTCGACGAACTGATTCGGTCTGATGATTCTTTCGCACCAAAATACAGGATTTATAGTTCTCTTCCTTCTCTTAACGTCTGCAACTGTACCCTCTGAATTTGTTGTAGCATTCTACGTTTTCACTCACATCAACCATACCCACCTTAATACTTGATATTGAATTGGCTGGCTCATCCATCGGGTAAACAACAACCGAAAGACGATCCAATGGTACTGTGGTCCACTTCACGCACGTACAGAAGAAATGAACGGATAAAACCGTTTCCGGAACTGAGTTCATTAATTTCCGGATGTACTTCAGTGATGTTGAATTATTATCGCTAATGCGAAGAATCACAGGATTATCCAGTTTCCTTTGCGTTAGGGAATTTATTTGATGACATCACTTTTTTGCTTGATTCGATACTTAAAATTCGGTAATACGGAATCGAGATAGTCGTATAATACATTCATACGTTATTAACATAATGAACGCAAGACAAATATAATATATGCGTAAAAGACACGTCACGTTTTTTGATTAGGAGTGCCGCGTACCTTGGCGGTTCTCATGATGAAAATCATAATCGCAGAATAACAAAAATATGAATCATCCTAGCGCAGACAAGTTTGTAACGAGACACGGGGAAGTCCAGCGAGCGGCCCTAGGCAGCACTTAGGCCTGTCTGGTAGAAAGGCGCGAGTCATGAAGACTATACAAAATTTGACCAACAAATAGTAGACAGTTGTCGATGGCGCTGCACGTGAACCAACGACGAATAGAATTCCACATTTATATCGTCTCTGGTTTTGCCAATTCCTGTGTTGTACAGCGACAGATGTCGGCCAGGCATGAGAAACTTCTTCCATACATCACTAAAATGGTATCAGTCGAGATGAAAAAAAAAAGAGAGAATAGAAACAGGAAAAACGGAGCAACAGACGATGATTGGGAGAGATTTAGTGTGAATTTAAGTAACCGATACTATTCGTGTACTGCAGTGATAATACAGCTGGATAGAGATTTGATTTATCTGAATTATTCTAAACAGGATACAGATTTTGTGTGTCTCATGAGAAAAAGTTGAAAGTCAAAAGCAGGTCGGCTAACAGCAGAAGGTTATGGATGTTTTCTCCCGACTTTTTGTTACTAGCTTGGAGAAAACAAATACGTTTACTAATTGCATAAGGTCGTATCCACCAAAAAAAATGGTGTCCTGAAAATTCGTGGACAAAGTCGTCACTGCCACACGGACATGGAATGAATTAGGTCAACTATTTTCCAGGCAAAGGCAATGAAATCGCGAAATTTCAGACTTTACCGAACCCAGGAATCGAATTTATTAGCAGTAAGTGCGGCTCTTCAGAATGTCTCAGAAATTATTTCATATTTATCATTTGTGTTCCAGATTCTCGTGGCGTCTTTTATTTGTACCATTTTTAGGCTCGAATACAAGAATCATATTCCACAATATGTTATTAGCATACGATACACACACGCCTCACTTTTTGTTCCGGGTTAACGATAAGAGTCTGAATCATTCTACTCGGCTCCGTTATCGATAGGCCATATCAGACGCATGTGATCCTTCAATGCGATCGACGATGATGGAACAAAACTGACAACAAATGTCATCTCGGTTGCATATCTCCAGGAGTCCCAATGGGCCTCGTCAACAAAAGGACCCATACGGTTTTGATTATACTTCTTCTTTCGTTTGTGTAACGTTCACACCAGGTCGCTAAGGCTCACACTTTGGCAGAGTTCCGAACCGAAATACCATGATTTGAATATCGTCATGACTTCGCAATAGTGGAATCTCGATCGGCCATCTCTCATGGACTGATTCCGAAAGAGCATGTGCTGCTGCCATGCTCATGATCTGACCGAGACTGTTCAGTGTACTCGCTTCCGTTCTCTCTGTAATTGGTCCACATCTTTGTTTACGTAGACTTTGTTTTTATAGTTCACGAACAATAATAATTAGTTGATATTTTCGTTTTTTCATATGAAAACAATTCGTCATCGTCAATTCAATCATCTTGTATGACTGGATGAAAACGGTGAACTTCGTGATGACGTACCATGCAAAGGTATATATATCTATGTACGTAGGAATACTGAATAATAAAATTTATTTTCGCAACGTTATCGTTTGATAAAAAATTAGAACAATCAATTCGAGTTATTGAGTCTACTCTACCCAATGGAAATGAAAAACTTCGACAAAAACTTCAAGTAGGTATAAATGCGAATTGTTGCTATTTTCTTCCGATGTCTAGTCAAATTCTCGCACAGCTGATACCAGTCGTTATTCGCAACTGATTAATAATTGTTTTTACATTCCAATGAATTTATCAAAGATAATGTCTATAAAGCTGTCGAACATAACTGATTCCTACTTCACGCCCCACAGTCATGACCAACACTCGTACGTCTATGATTTTTATCCACTATCATAGTATGCGATATAAATATATAATAAATTTTGGCAACCAGGTAGCCTAGCATGTCTATAGCGAGAGTCACTCTTTTTTTTACGTAATTGATGAGTTACGGTGTATCCTGGATGGGCTTCATGCTGTCCAGGTGGTTTACTTCCATCATCATCATTTAATTTTTACTACAGTCAATTCGGTTTGTATTTTCCATCGTATCTTCGTCTAGAATATACTTGAATGGTGTACTCGATTAAATTATCAACAAGCACACTAGAAAAATAGATGAAAATTTTCATTTTCTAGCTACGTGAAGGAGGAAAAAAAATCGAATCAGTTTGTCAATTCGGTTTCATTCAAGTACTTATTCACTTTACTCATCCATTACTCAATATGTTACGTAGAAACTATGCGAGAAAAAAGGGCCAGGAATGGAATAGTTTAAGCAAGGACACCGTTTTTGAACAAAAAATCCCCTATTTAACAAAATAAAAAGCAATAAAACTTATTGAACCAATTCATTAACAATTTTCAATGGCTCTTATCCGAATGAATCATGTGACCGTTACACATGTCATTGACTGTTCCGAAATGAATGTACAGCGAGATGAGTACCAATGGTTGATTTACTAAATAGACCTTACATCACTGGCTCGCTTATTCACGACGCTTTTGCGCAAAATCAACTGGAAAATTCACAAAATTGAGTTCAGAAGAGCCAAAGATGTCAGACGGTGCTTAACCAGTGCTACATCAGCCACTCTTTCAACAAAGTCTTACGTTTTTCTCACATTCCCAGGATCAATCCCTAGAGAGGCGCATCCACGAATGGAATGCAGTTTGGAAATTGCAAGAATTCGCATCCGGGTTCTTGGTATCATAGCAATAAAGGAGCAATCCCCGAGACGCTCTATATCTTTCTTAATTATCAATTTAACGAATACCACTGATTTTAATCGACAAAAATGTGACAAACAATTGTGAACTGAGAAAAATTGCGTATATTTTTTCAATTGCTCAAACACACCGTTTGAATTTATATCCCATTTTCAGCAGTCATGGCCTGCCTAGTCCCCTTAGCCAGATTCAAGCAGGAATCATACAAAAAATCGAGAAGCACAGCCGCCAAATACTTTATCAAGATCAGATGACGTATTCGACGGTTTATTACCAACAATTGATTTCTGACTAGAATGATGTGTATTTCGGTACATTTGTAAACTTAGGCATTTTTATTACGAAAAAAATTATCGTACAAGATATATTGTGCGGCATTCGAGGAATTTCTGTTCATAGATCGAGGTTTCGTCCTCATACATGAAACTGACTAAGATCAATAGATTAAACATAAATTTCTAGTGCGTAGCCTTTCGTAAAACCTCCTCTGTGGCCGTGGTGGCCACGCTAACCGCCGCCGTAGCCGTAGCCGCCGCCGTAGCCGTAGCCGCCGCCGTAGCCGTAGCCGCCGCCGTAGCCGTGGCCGTAGCCGCCGCCGTAGCCGTGGCCGTGGCCGCCGCCGTGGCCGCCGCCGTAGCCGTGGCCGCCGCCGTAGCCGTGGCCGCCATAGTGGGCTAGAATTTGGGAAAAAGAGACATTATACACACATTCTTAACATCCAAAATCTATAGGCATTTTCTCTCAAACCGATGAATCTTTGGTTCCAAGTTTCAAATTAATTCTCGCTGAATCTAGCCAGCTGTTATTGGATATGTGGAAAGTATTTTTGTTATTTCATTTTCGATTCAAAATACAACCGACTACTATCCGCCAGTAAACTTCAGAGGCTAAATATCGCTGCCTCCTAACTAGAAGATCCTCATTCAGGCGAGTTGGCAATAAGATCCTGATTCAGGAAGAATTGCAATAAGATCCCTATTAGCATGGCGCGATGAATGCGACGAGGGATCATAAGCCGACTCGCCTGAATCAGGTTCTTCTTCAAGAAGAGGCGGTGATATGTTGTTCCTGGTGTTTCATGCACTCGATATTTGACAGGTACAGACAGTCTGAATCTCGAGTTAGGAAAAGAAGAATGAAGAAACACCTTCAACAAATTTTTCACGCGGTACTTGTATACTAAATTTCGATAACCTAAGCTCCGAAATGTCAAGTAAATCAGAACTTTCAGAATAATGGGACTTGTTGGATCACACGTTGAGATTCTTCAAAATGAACAACACTTTCTATTATTGTGAGTCTTACCTCAGATAGTTCAAACCATAGATCCTCAAGTATGATAATAATTAAAATTAACTTACGTGCGGCTGCAGCGAAGGCAAACAGAGCAATGAGCACGAAGATAAGGACTGCACACTTAGCCATCTCGACAGCGGATATTTTCGATCGGTAGAATCGGGTGATTCAGTCTTCGACGAACTGATTTGATCTGATGATTCTTCCGCACCGAAATACGGCTTTTATAGTTCTCTTCCTCCTCTTAGCGTCTGCAACTATATATCCTCTGAAGTTATTAAAGCATCCCAAGTTTTTACTCACATCAACCATACTCACCTTGACATTCGATGTTGGATTAGCTCATCCATCGGGTAAACAATAACCGAAAGACGATCCAAAGGTAGTGTGGTCCACTTCATGTACGTACAGGAGAAATGAACAGATAAAACCGTTTCCGGAACTGACTTCATTAATTTCCGGATGTGTTCAGTGACGTTGAATTATTATCGCTAATGCAAAGAATCACAGGATTATCCAGTTTCCTTTGCGTTGGGGAGTTTATTTGATGACATCACTTTTTTGCTTGATTCAATACTTAAAATTCGGTAATACTGAATCGAGATAGTCGTATAACATCATGCATGATTATCATAATAAATGCAAGACGAATATAATATATGCGTAAAAAACACGTTACGTTTTTTGATTAGAAGTGCCGCGTACCTTGGCGGTTCTCATGTTGAAAATCATAATAGCAGAATAACAAAAATATGAATCATCCTAGCGCAGACACGTTTGTAACGAGACACGGGGAAGTCCAGCGAGCGGCCCTAGGCAGCACTTAGGCCTGTCTGGTAGAAAGGCGCTAGTCATGAAGACTGTACAAAATTTGTCCAACAAATAGTAAACAGTTGTCGATGGCGCTGCACGTGAACCAATGACGAATAGAATGCCACATTTATATTGTTTCTGGTTTCGCCAATTCTTGACCAGTATGCTGACAGACGTGTCTAATGATAAAAAGTTGTAAGTGCCATTCCACGATTTCATGCCGTTTCTATAATAGAAAAATGTCGGATGATTTATTTTTCGGGGGATTCGAACTCACAATGCTAAAATATGTCCAGAAAGGTTGAAAGTCAAAAGCAGGCCAGCTAACAGTAGAAGGATATATACGTGTTGGCAGGGACGACTTTTTTTGACTAAGTTGAAGAAAAAAAAAATACGTTTACTAATTGCACAAGGTCGTATGTACCAAGAAAATGGTGTCCCGAACATCCGTGGAAAAAGTCGTCACTGCCACATGAACATGGAATGAATCAGAAGGTCAACAATTTTCCAGGCCGATGCGATGAAATCGCGAAATTTCAGAATTTACCGAACCCAGGACTCGAATTTATTGGGAGTAAGTGCGGATCTTGAGAATGTCTCAGAAATTATTTCATATTTATCATTTGTGTTCTAGATTCTCGTGTCGTCTTTTATTTGTACCATTTTTAGGCTCGAATACAAGAATCATATTCCTCAATATGTTATTAGCATGCGATACACACACGCCTCACTTTTTGTTCCGGGTTAACGATAAGAGTCTGAATCATTCTACTCGGCTCCGTTATCGATGGGCCATATCAGACGCATGTGATCCTTCAATGCGATCGACGATGATGGAACAAAACTGACAACAAATGTCATTTCGGTTGCATATGTCCAGGATTCCCAATGGGCCTCGTCAACAAAAGTACCCATACGGTTTCGATTATACTCCTTCTTTCGTTTGTGTGACGTTCGCACCACGTCGTGTAAGATCACACTTTGGTACAATTCCGAGAAATTCGTTTTTCCAATTGAAACAAGCGGGTTTGGGCTGACTGTGAGCCAGCCTTCGAACTTAAAGATGTTTATTTTGTTTCAGCTATTTCGAATTTTGCAAATCTGACCTCAGATTCTTGATCAGTGGTTCGAAAAACCTCGAATGTTTTAATGTTTTCCCCAGCAAATTGGAATCGTCATTTTGAATTTCGCAAATCTGACTTCGGATTCGTGATCAGCGATAAAAAAAACTATGTAATACCAAATTTCATTCAAATCCGTTGATCCGTTCTCAAGACATCGTCATTTCTGTTGTATTTTTTTAGAATTCTGTTATTTGAATAGTTCGAAAAGTACTGAATCGATCAAAGCCAAAATCTAATCAGTTTTGGGTTGAGAAAAACCGCGTCGATTAAGCCGAATTCCATCAAAATCTGCGCACTCGTTCTCCAGATATCGCGTAGACAAAAATTCGGTCACATACATAACACACATGCATACATATACACACCGTCGCACCGAGACCTCAAACTCAAAATAGTCGGAGGTGATTCTTTGGACCTTAAAACGACGAGATTCAGTGAAAACTTTACTTTTCATTTTCCGGGTGATTACAATAATTAACCTCCTTTTTCCTCTGCAAACAGAGAAACGGAAAGTTGGAAATTCAAATCTTGTATGACTGAATGAAAACTATATGCATAATTATGACATACCCATGCAAAGATATATCTATATACCTAGGAATACTGAATACTAGAATTCAATTGACTATAACTTTAGAATAACTTTGAGCTATTCAGTCTGCTCTACCGAATGGGAAGTACCTTCAATTAGTAGGTATACATGCGAATTATCGCTATTTTCGTCTGATGTCTAGTCCAATCCTCGCACAGCTCATACCAGTCGTTATTTGATTTGCAACAAATTAATAATTGTTTTTACACTCCAATGAATTTTTCAAGGATAATGTCTATAGAGCTGTCGGTCATAACGCATTCCTATTTCATGCCCCACAGTCATAATCAAAACTCATAGGTCTATAATTTTATATTGTTATCCTGCACTGTATCATAGTATTCGATAAATATATAATAAACTCTGGCAACGAGTTAGCCTAGCATGTCTAGCTAGAGTCACTCTTTTTTTTACCTAATTGATGAGTTACGGTGTATCCTGGATGGGCTTCATGCTGTCCAGGCGGCTTACGTGTATCATCATCATTCCATTTTTACTACAGTCAATTCGGTCTGTATTTTCCATCGTAATTTCGTCCAGAATACACTTGAATGGTGTACTCGATTAAATGATCAACAAACACACTAGAAAAAGGAATGAAAATTCTCATTTTCTAGCTACGTGATGGAGGAAAAAAAATCGAATTAGTTTGTCAATTCGGTTTCATTCAAGTAATTATTCACTTTACTCATCTATTACTCAATATGTTACGTAGAAACTACGCGAGAAAAAGGGGCAGGAATGGAATAGTTGGAGCAAGGACACCGTTATTGAACAAAAAATCCCCTAGAAGCAAAAGCAATAAAGCTTATTGAACCAATCCATTAACAATTTTCAATGGCTTTCATTTGAATCAGTCATGTGAAAGTTACACCTGTCTCTGACTGTTCTGGAATGGATGTACAGCGAGATGAGTACCGATTGTTGATTTACTAAATAGGTACCTTACATCACTGGCTCGCTTGGTTCGCAAGGAGATGAGGGATACTCATTACTCACTTCCGAGGAAAAACAAAATTCAAGTTCTACAGCTACGTGGACTTTGAATATTTCCACTTTCATCATTTTTCACCCAAGACGATGATCGCTCGATTCAATAACATTAAAAAAGTGAACGCCGGTTTAAGTGGTAAGTTAGAATTCATGCTCAGGGGCAATTAACCTACACTGCTGGAGGATTTTTATTCTCAAGTTCACCGTCAATATTTCGTTCGTAGAATAAACTTGAAAGACAGTCATTCCACAAAAATATGTTTTCAGACCTCGCACGCAAGATATGTCCACAACTGTGTAGTTACACCGATCTGGATGAAATATTGCAAATAAAATTGCTAAAGTCATCCACTTTGAAATTATGAACCAGGAACTTGATCAGTGGATCGATTTCTAAAATGTATCATGCAGCAATAAAAGTCAAAGTATCAAAGAAAAAATATTTATCGTTTGGGTCTATAATGAGGGTTCTACATTTTATTGAACACACACATTTCATCTCACTGAAACCATCAGAATATTTATTACAGTTCAATGTGCGAATATACTTTTCTTATTTGAGTGACGAGATGATGCTGATAGGTGAGACGGTGAGCGTAGGATGTGGGATGTGGGAGTAGCGAATAATGGATGAAAAGTGAGGGAATTGGTGATCATGAGTTGTAATGAACGCGACTGAGCTATTACAAACTTCTTTTACCATCTTCGCAATCGCGCAATTTCAGTGCTTTCCAAAGACAAGCTGTCTGCCGAAAGTATCATCTTCACCCCAACTCCACCACTGTTGTTGCAATGGATTCTTAGAATAATAGCCTTACAATTGGACTTATGCCCTATTAAAATGATCGTGTCTATGTTCTTGTTTACGCAAACTATATTAAACAACTTTTTTCATACACTTTTTGTTTTCATACACAATTTTTGCATTTACTTTTGTACTCACTTTGTGAATTTTATGCGAGCATGGTTGAGCAAAAATCAGATTGTGCCAATTCATCAGTTATGAAAGGATAAATATATGAATAACGAGCCAAAAACAAGTCATGTTATCTATAATTATCTTTCAAATCTTGCAGTTTTCGGATTGTCTACCTAGTTGTTGTCTGAACAATTATTCAATCAGCTGTATTGCCTGAATTATTTATTTATTATTATTTATTATTAAAAAAATCATTGTATCAGACAGAGGACGATGTTGGTCCTTCAGCTCTTCAATTAGGGGAGACCGGGGCTAGTTGTCACACTTTTTACTCTCTGATGTTTAGAATTTTTGAGAATGTTTTTTTTCCAAATCTTGAGATGAGCTATTGTAGATGCATTCTTTGCGCACCTACAGAAAAATTTTGGTTGTTCTAAAACAAGTCTGAGTAGGTTTTGTCGAATTTTCAAAAAAATTCGCGGAGTGTGACAACGTACCCCGCCCCGGGGTAAGTTGTCCGAAGTATTTTAAATGGCGAAAATGGGTTTCATTGTATTGTCTCCTGAAAACCACGGAACGGTCGACCAAGACTCCGAAAACCCCACAAACCATGCAAAATTCCACCCAGACTCCGAAAATCCTGAGAAAGTTGATCTCAACTCAAAAAACCATGGTGAAGTCAAAATGGGGTGAGTTTTTACACGTGACAACTTGCCCCAATAATTTCGTGACAACCTGCCCCAACTCGCTATTTTGTTTAAAAATTTGCATATCTTGCTACCCGCCATTCAAATATCAACAATATGTACATCAAATGAAAGCGTTAAGAATAACCTTTGCGAATATCGTATAGCGAAATTTCTCAAGGCGGCCTAGAAAATGAGAAAAAAACATATTAGAAGATGGAAAATACTTACTTATCAGGTCCGATTTCAGTTTATCGATCAATGCGAGGCCGCATATGATACGATATTCAATTTAACGACAGAAATTTGTTTCAAACATCGAACTACAACTTCAATCTATAGCGTGGTTCGATCTGTTATCTAGCGGTGGAGATATGGACACTGTGACAACTAACCCGTGTGACAACTAGCCCCGGTCTGCCCTACTGTCCGATAGAATGATCGAATACGTAATTATAGCTTAACAAGTATCAGGATAAACATTTCAATCGACCATTGATGAAACTGTCTTGGAGAAGAGAAGGAATGCCACAAAGGATCCCTGGCTCTACACAAAAATAGAGGTTTCGAAAACACACTTCATTAGAACCTAAGACCAATATCAACAAAAAATGGAAACGAATCAAGCGCATAGTTGAAAGCTCTCAAATTTAATCAGCTTATAGAAAGATTCACCGTCTTTCCAATCTCTAAGATTGAAATCTTTTCTCGAAGTTTTCAGTAATTTCATAGCTTGTATTACAACATTAAAAATTTTCACCCAAATTCCATCAGAGTATCTCGAATAAAAATTTGGAGTCTGCGTCCGCAAAACAGTTTCGGAATCGGAAGATGAGACTGCAGGGTGTAAAAGCGTATTTGAACCTTCGCGTTGCACCGTTTCGAATCTAGCATCGGTGACAATCTCTTGAAAATACTCGCAACTGTTTCTACGGTTGATAAGAGATGCTTTTCGCACGTGATTTGCCATTTTTTCTCATTCCTACTGTGTCCATCATTGAACCGACGTCTGTCGAGAAAAATTGCTCGCGTACACACTCGTCTACGACTTGTATTGCAAACTTACGCTCGGCATGAAAAGACCGAGTTTGCCTCCTTGTTACACAATATGCTATTGTTTGTGTGACTCTAACGTTCGCCGCTTCACATTATGACGGTGAATATCGGACTATGCGAGGCAATTAATTCGTTATGCCTCTAACTGAGGAAAGGCACTCATTTCCAGTGTGTCTAATAGAGGCCACGGAAAGGACCGAAAGAAACTGATTAACAGTTTGAAATCCTTCGAGTAAAAAATGTTTATCCCATTTTCGGCAGTTATAGCCTGCCTAGTCCCCTTAATCAAATTCAAGCAGAATCATATAACAATCGAGAAGCACAGTCACGAAATACTTTCTCAAGATCGCAGATAACGTATTCGATGGTTTATTACCACAATTGATTTCAAACTTGAATCATGTGGGTATCCGCTGTGTCGAGAATAATATTCTCTACAATTGGGATCAGTTTCAGTAAATTTGCAAGTTTGGACGTGTTTTATTATACAAAAAATAATCGTACAAGTTATATTGTGCGGTATTCAAGGAATTTCAGTTCATCGATAGAGATTTCGTTTTCATACATGGAGCTGACTAAGATCAGTAGTCGTAGCCGCCGTAGCCGCCGTAGCCGCCGTGCCCGTGCCCGTGCCCGTACCCGTGCCCGTAGTCTTGGTGCCCGTGCCCGTAGTCTTGGTGGCCGTGCAGGTCATGGCCATGGTAGTGCCCCTGGTCGTGGCCATGGTAGTGCCCGCCGTATACGTAGTCGTGGGCTAGAATTAAGAAAAAAGAGATACACATTCAACATCCAAAAGCAATATGCAATTTCTCGCAAGCATATCAATCTTTGGTTCAGAGTTTCAGATTAGTTATCGCCGAATGTACCCAGCTGTAATCGTTTTCGGGTATGTGGAAAGTACTTTTGGTACTCAATTCTCCAGTCAAAATTTAATGGACTTCTATTCGCCAGTACACTTCAGAGGCTATAATCATGGCGTTCCTGGTGTTTCATGAACTCTATATTTGACAGGTATATACAGTCTGAGTCTCGAGTTACGAAAAGAGGAATGAAGAAACACTTTCGAAAATTCTTTCACGCGGCACTTATGTACTAAATTTCGATAATCCGAGCTCCGATGTGTCAAGTTAATCAGAACTTTCAGAATAATGAGCCCTGTTATTCATATTTTCTAATTTCATTCTGGCATCTCATAAAGATCACAAAATGAACAATACTTTCTATTTTTTGAGTCTTAACTCAGATGGTTCAAACCATAGATCCTCAAGTATGATAATAATTAAAATTAACGTACGTGCGGCTGCAGCGAAGGCAAATAGAGCAACGAGCACAAAGATTAGGACAGCAGACTTAGCCATCTCGACAGGGAATATTTTCGATCGGTAGAATCGGGTAATTCAATCTTCGACGAACTGATTCGATCTAATGATTCTTTCGCACCGAAATACGGCTTTTATAGTTCTCGCCCTTCTCTTAGCGACCGCAACTATGTCTTTTAAAGTTGTTAAGGAATTCCCAGTTTTCACTCACATAAACCATACTCACATTGATACTCGATATTGGGTTAGCTCATCTATCGGGTAAACAACAACCGAAAGACGATCTAATGGCACTCTGCATGGTCCTCTTTCTGCACGTACAGAAGAAATGAAGAGATGGAACCGTTTTCGCGACGAATAACTGATAACGAACTGATTGTGAATTCACGAATGCCCGGATAAGTTCAGTGACGTTGAATTACAGTCCAACCTCCCAATAAGACCGCAGGCAATAAGAATGTTTTCCCAGTTTTCAGCTCGAGCACTTCCCCCACTCCGCTCAGCCTAAGATCGGATGCCAAAAAGAGAGTAGAGTAGAGAGAGGGGCTTCGGCGTTCTTATTGAGAGTACAGACGTATTATTGTCAATGAGAAGAACATGGAAGTTTCCTCAGATTGAACCTTTACAAATATACATGATAAATGGGAGCGTGAATGATGAATGAATACAATTTTGAAACAACGATGAGAATGATAGAATCAAACTTCAGGTGACCGTGAACAGCAATTGAAAATGTTCAATTTTCAAACGCCACGTGATGTCGCACAGTAACTGAGCCGTCATATTATTCTGTTGACCATCGTCGTCCGCAGCGCCGCCAGACGGTAGGACTGTGCTGTGTGACGTCACACGCGACCGGGAAATTCAAACGCTGTATAAAAAAAAACTTGATTTACATGAAAACCAACCATAAACAATTAGTTACAATGTGTTTTTCATAGATCCTAATCATCAAATTATCGGATAGTAGAATGAAAAAAAATCATGAAACTTCCCTATTATAGGATTATTCAGTTTCCTTTGCGTTGGGGAATTTATTTGATGACATGAATTTTTTGCTTGATTCGATACTTAAAATTCGTTAATACTGAATGAATGCCAGGTAACTTGATGTTGAAAAATCGTAATCGCAGAATAACAAAAATATCAAAGCATGGCATCATTCCAGCGCAGACGAGTTTCTAACGAGGCGCGGGGAAGTCCAGCGAGAGGCCCTAGGCAGCACATACATATACCTGTCTAATTGGGAGGAATGAAAAATACACGGAATTTGACCATCAAATAGTATGTCGCCGCCGATGGCGCTGGAGGTGTGTCAATGACGAATAGAATTCCATATTTATGCTGATAGATAAAGATTTAATTTATTTCAATTATTTTAGACACGATAAAGATTTCGCGTTTCTAATAGAAAAATGTCGTAACTAACAGCCAACAGTGGATAGTTATATGTTTTGGCAGGGACATCTTTTTGTTACTAACTTGAAGAAAAAAAATACGTTCACTAATTGCACAAGGTCGTATCCACAAAAAAAATTGTGTCCGAACATTCGTGGAAAAAGTCGTAACAGCCACAAGGACATGGAATGAGTTAGGAGGTCAACGATTTTTGAGGCCAATGCGATGAAATCGCGAAATTTCAGATTTTACGGAACCCAGGACTCGAATTTATTGGCAGTAAGAGCGGATCATGAGAATGTCTCAGAAATTATTTCATATTTATCATGAATGTGAATCGTCTACCGGAAACAAATGTCATCTCGGTTGCATATGTCCAGGAGTTCCAATGGGTCTATTTTCATTTGAGTGAGTAGAGTGAATAACCTAAAATGGTTATTGTGGTGAAAAAAACCCGATATATGCATTCATGTATCATAGCAAAAATACTATAATTTGATTGCCTATAACTTTCGCAATGGTTACGTTTAATGGAAAATAAAAACACAATAACCGCTTCGAGCTATTCATTCCACTCTAACAAATGGAATAAAAAAATTGACAAAAACTTCAAATTATAGATATGAAGGCGAATTATCGCTATTTTCATCTGTCTACTCTCATTTTTGCACAGCTAATACCTGCAGTTGTTATTCGCAACTAATTAATAATTGTTTTGACACTCCAATGAACAAGGATAATGTCGATAAAGCTATCGGACATAAATCATTCCTACTTCACGTCCTACACTCATAATCGAAACTTTTACGTCTATAATTTGGTATTTTGATCCACTGTATCACAGTATTCGGTCAATATCCGTATCCGAATACGAAATGCAGAATACAAATCACAAATTCAGCTCCTTAAAAAACCTGGAGGTCCTGGAAATCTCAGGGAATTACAGATTCTGAGTCAAGTGGACACCCTGAAAATGCGGGGCGTGGGTCGAAATTCCGAATGTTGAAAACGTAAAATTCGGAATTTGAAAATACAGAATTTAAATTTTTATACAGTGAAATATAGCAAAATGTTAAGAAGCTGATAGGCTAGATTCTGAAATAATGGAACTGCCGAATGATAATTATCCAAAAATAGTTGAAGGAATGTTGATATTCCACGATTTTTAGTATTGGAATTCATCAAATTTCGGAATTTGCTACGTTCGGAAAGTTTGAGCTTTCGAATTGTTTGAATTCGATTCGTTGAAAAGTCGTTGTTTTTCTGTCGGTATTACGTCACTCGGTTGAGTCTTCTTTCGAACATTCATCTATTCGGGCTTATGCTGTGCGGTATTCTACGTTTCTGTTGTATAAAATGTTCGGATTTTCAAATTTCAGTAAATCAATCAATCGTAGCATAAATATTCAGTGTTTCACGCTTCGGTGCTTTCCATATTCGGAATTCCGACCCCACCCTGAAAATGAAAACTGCAAACTGCAAAATACAAAAAAAAAATGTACTATAGTTTGTGTCACCTCCATTCATTGGTGATAATTTTTGCGATAGGTAGCTCCAGGTAGCAGCTGATTAATTGTGAGCTTCATATGTAAAAGATCATGACGTAAATTGAAAAGGAAGAACAAATTGCCAATGCAGACATCGTAATTTGTTATGTTTCTGACCACGGCGTTACAAGCGACGCTTGATCTAATCTCATCAGCGAAGCTAATCCGTGAAGAACCCTGCCAAATATATGATAATTATAATGTGCTCCGTATAAGTACATGCATATCCGGAAAGATTCTTAGAATTACGTAAAAAAAAATAAATAAATAACGATCAGTCACCAAGCAAACCGGTTGATTCGCGACTCTTTTAAAACCGGTGAAATTACAGAAGCCTTCCATCACAGCGGTTCTAGAACATACGAAGTGTGTATTCAGTATAATTGAGATGACGTTCCTGTTGATCGCGGCTAAACGGTCCACTCCATGTATGTATGTAGTGTGGTACAGAGATAAACATAGTGGTAAAAACAATTCCGGAAGATCTTGACGTCGCAAACGTGCAGGCTCGAGAAAGAGACTAGAGAAAGAACGGATAGAAGAAAGGAAAAGACAGTCGGGTTGTACTTGTTGATCCAATGCTCCAATCCGAATGTTGGAATCTCGGTAGGAGTCTTTCAACCAGCTCGGGGCTGCTTACCCTTTAACGATCCATTGAAATGCTGATTTTTTCATCCTTCGCTTTCCCCTTTCGCAGTTTCAAGGGGGTTCGGTGAATTGTCATTCGTTCCACTTTCTTCGATTGTCTGATGTGCCTTTTGCATTCTACGCCAATTCGCTTTGACGCCCGTCGCGGAGCGATACAGAAAGTTCATTTTCTCACGGCGTTGTGGATATCGGATTTATCTGCCTTGAGGATACCGATAATGGAGACTAGTATCGCGCACCTCGGTGCACACGACACCCTTATACCTGCATCGTAAGCAGGGATAACAATTTATAAAGTGGTAACAAGAATCCATAGCACAAGCTTAAGGGGTGGCTCCGCCGATCAACGTAACTACAAGAAGCATTGATCACAAGTAGTTGTTGATTTTTTTCTGAATGCGTTTTTGCACACTAAGTGTACACGCCAAATTTCATTGACAATTATTGAGAATTGTAGGAGTTATTGATTTTAATACCTCCAGCTGTGAAGTGGAATAACTCCCAATTTTGAAGATTCCTTTAATGAAATGTGGGGTTCACACTCAGTTCACAATCCTGAACAATCAATCGTGTCAGATTTTTTATATCCCTTTCACGTCATGATTCAAATCTAGTTTTCCCGCCTTGGGCCGTACGATATGTTTTTCGGAACAGAAAACAGGATTTGAAAAAAATAGCCAGCTCTCTGTGACTGACAATTCCTGTAGCTACTTACAGCAGTGGAGCCCCACTGTGGATTTGGGTACAAGAAAATCCCTGGGAAAAGTCCGACGAAAGTTTTCAGGACCGAAATCGTGCGCCCGGGAAATCGCATAGTGTAGAAAAAGAGTGATTTACATTTTGAAGCTCATCAAAGTTTTCGGCGGCGAAAAGTATCCCTCTGACAGACATAAAGAAAGACTGCGCAGCTTTTTTGCTCCACGTTTTTAGGCATAGATTAGCGGCAAGTCGGGTCACGACACAGCGGCAAAGCTCGTTAGCGGAATAACTCTTTCACACGTGTAAGAAAAATCCGGTTATCTATGCACGAGAAAAAGGTGTGCAATTCGCAGAAGTAGCGGAGTTGCGGTAAGTTGTAAATAAGTTTGACTGGCGCAACGGGACCGGCCAGACTGCCTCCATTAACAATTCAACCGTTGGTTAACACGCTGCAATATTCAACCGCTATGTGTATACTGGCGTGCGGGAGTAAAGAGTGGCGAATCGAGAATAGAGAATGGAGAATGGAAATTTTTTTCCACTCTAAACCCAAGTGGCGACGGCGTTCGTAGGTGAGTGGAGTGCGCGAAAACCAGAAGGTCTACAGTCTGAGCAGCTCCGCGCGCGGTTCTTTAAAGTAGAAACCTTGCGTCTGTGAACTTCGTGTATACGAACATCAATAATTTACTATTTTCCCTCTCGCGAGTGTCTCTCGATTTTGGAAGAAGCCTTTTACCCCGGACCGATAATCAAACCATTTTTTCTTTCGTTAGGGAAAAAAGAAACTCTTTCGTTAATTGTTATCGAGCGGTTTGTCGCGGTTTGTCGCTGAACAGTGGACGCTGAAATGGTCCTTGAAAAGTCTTTGAATGGATATGTGCACGACAATGGTCCCTCGAGTCGGGCAGTTGACGAGTCGGATGGCGCCAGCTATGCTTCAAGAATAAAAGAACCCGGGTAGTATTCAACTTTCCCCGAAAAGTATTCGGAGATAGAGTGACGCATGGCGTATGCTACAAAACCTTCATCAATCGACCGTCTGACATGAAAGACCCCCCCAAAGTGTCTCCGAACCCTCCGCCTTACGATACCCTCGTTTATCCAAATCTGCTCAAAGTACGTCGAACTCGCCAAATAAGCACTGCCTCAGAATCCCGGACACTAAGATCATTCGGTGTCTTCTTGTTCTTAGCATCGACGTAACGTCAGTCGCGTACCTTTCTAATTTCTTACTGCGATTGGATGAGAAATCTCGGAAATCAGACGTCGTTACAGATAAACTTTGTCAAAGCGTTAGTACGAATAGATTTTCCAATAAACCACGTATACCCAAGGGCTCGGCTCGGTCCTATCCCGTGGGGCAGAGAAGATACAGACTCAGGCATAAACGATCCAACCCCGGACCCACCTGACCTGATCCTCCTGTTACATTTATTACTCGTAGTCTTTGAAGCACTGAGCCTTGTCGAACTGCGGTGAGTCCGTAGTCCGAGGAGCTTGAACCGTATCTCGATACCGCAATATCGTTTGAACGTCCGCCATCCGCGCAGTATAGGCGAGGGGGAAATAACTCGTTGAATTGACGAGTCAATAGTTCATGAAGTAATTCATAATTCACTTGAATTAATGAAAATCACCCGAATTAATGGAGAGTGAACAGATTTAATGAGAAGTACCTCAATCAACAGAAAATTAACTCAAGTAACCGAGAATTACTCGAATTAATAGAGAATTACCTAAATTAATGAGGATGAATCAGGTTTAATTGAGTGGAATTGATTTGAATCAATAAGTTGAATTGAGTTGAATTAAATGGAATCCGGTTGAATAAAGTTGAATCAATAAGTTGAATTAAGTTGAATTAAGTTGAATCGAGCTGAATTAAGTTAACTTGAGTTGAATTGAGTTGAATTAAGTGGAATCCGGTTGAATTAACTTGAATTAATAAGTTGAATTGACTTGAATCGAGTTAGTTAAGTTGAATGGAGTTGAATGAAGTTGAATTGAGTTGAATTTAGTGGAATCCAGTTAAATTAAGTTGAATTAATAAGTTTTATTAAGTTGAATTAAGTTGAATTGAGTTGAAGTGAGCTGAATTAAGTTGAATCGAGCTGAATTAAGTTGAAGTGAGCTGAATTAAGTTGAATTAAGTTGAATTGAGTTGAATTAAGTGGAATCCGGTTGAATTAAGTTGAATTAATAAGTTGAATTGACTTGAATCGAGTTAGTTAAGTTGAATGGAGTTGAATGAAGTTGAATTGAGTTGAATTTAGTGGAATCCAGTTAAATTAAGTTGAATTAATAAGTTTTATTAAGTTGAATTAAGTTGAATTGAGTTGAAGTGAGCTGAATTAAGTTGAATCGAGCTGAATTAAGTTGAAGTGAGCTGAATTAAGTTGAATTAAGTTGAATTGAGTTGAATTAAGTGGAATCCGGTTGAATTAAGTTGGATTAATAAGTTGAATTGACTTGAATCGAGTTAGTTAAGTTGAATGGAGTTGAATGAAGTTGAATTGAGTTGAATTTAGTGGAATCCAGTTAAATTAAGTTGAATTAATAAGTTTTATTAAGTTGAATTAAGTTGAATTGAGTTGAAGTGAGCTGAATTAAGTTGAATCGAGCTGAATTAAGTTGAAGTGAGCTGAATTAAGTTGAATTAAGTTGAATTGAGTTGAATTAAGTGGAATCCGGTTGAATTAAGTTGAATTAATAAGTTGAATTGACTTGAATCGAGTTAGTTAAGTTGAATGGAGTTGAATGAAGTTGAATTGAGTTGAATTTAGTGGAATCCAGTTAAATTAAGTTGAATTAATAAGTTTTATTAAGTTGAATTAAGTTGAATTGAGTTGAAGTGAGCTGAATTAAGTTGAATCGAGCTGAATTAAGTTGAAGTGAGCTGAATTAAGTTGAATTAAGTTGAATTGAGTTGAATTAAGTGGAATCCGGTTGAATTAAGTTGAATTAATAAGTTGAATTGACTTGAATCGAGTTAGTTAAGTTGAATGGAGTTGAATGAAGTTGAATTGAGTTGAATTTAGTGGAATCCAGTTAAATTAAGTTGAATTAATAAGTTTTATTAAGTTGAATTAAGTTGAATTGAGTTGAAGTGAGCTGAATTAAGTTGAATCGAGCTGAATTAAGTTGAAGTGAGCTGAATTAAGTTGAATTAAGTTGAATTGAGTTGAATTAAGTGGAATCCGGTTGAATTAAGTTGAATTAATAAGTTGAATTGACTTGAATCGAGTTAGTTAAGTTGAATGGAGTTGAATGAAGTTGAATTGAGTTGAATTTAGTGGAATCCAGTTAAATTAAGTTGAATTAATAAGTTTTATTAAGTTGAATTAAGTTGAATTGAGTTGAAGTGAGCTGAATTAAGTTGAATCGAGCTGAATTAAGTTGAAGTGAGCTGAATTAAGTTGAATTAAGTTGAATTGAGTTGAATTAAGTGGAATCCGGTTGAATTAAGTTGAATTAATAAGTTGAATTGACTTGAATCGAGTTAGTTAAGTTGAATGGAGTTGAATGAAGTTGAATTGAGTTGAATTTAGTGGAATCCAGTTAAATTAAGTTGAATTAATAAGTTTTATTAAGTTGAATTAAGTTGAATTGAGTTGAAGTGAGCTGAATTAAGTTGAATCGAGCTGAATTAAGTTGAAGTGAGCTGAATTAAGTTGAATTAAGTTGAATTGAGTTGAATTAAGTGGAATCCGGTTGAATTAAGTTGGATTAATAAGTTGAATTGACTTGAATCGAGTTAGTTAAGTTGAATGGAGTTGAATGAAGTTGAATTGAGTTGAATTTAGTGGAATCCAGTTAAATTAAGTTGAATTAATAAGTTTTATTAAGTTGAATTAAGTTGAATTGAGTTGAAGTGAGCTGAATTAAGTTGAATCGAGCTGAATTAAGTTGAAGTGAGCTGAATTAAGTTGAATTAAGTTGAATTGAGTTGAATTAAGTGGAATCCGGTTGAATTAAGTTGAATTAATAAGTTGAATTGACTTGAATCGAGTTAGTTAAGTTGAATGGAGTTGAATTAAGTTGAATTGAGTTGAATATAGTGCAATCCAGTTAAATTAAGTTGAATTAATAAGTTTTATTGAGTTGAATTAAGTTGAATTTGGTTGAATAAAACTGTATTAAAAGAATTACGTTGAATAAAATGAATTATTCTGAATAATTTCGTCCCTCGGAATCAACGTGTCACTCAAATCTTGAGTTATTTCCCCCTCGAGTACCTACATAGGCACCCGATGTATGTATGTACCTCCATCAACTGATTCGCATCACCGTCGGAAATGACAAAATCGGTCGAGGTTCGACTGCGGTTCAAATTCGACGGTGCTCGTGACACAGAATGCGGTATTGCGGACTGAAAATTGATCTAGGTAACATGATTGGTGTTAAGCTATGGCACAGGTACTACTGGGCAGCGTGCGAGGCTACCACGGACTGGTTCTGGCCTCGGGCCTCTACGGCGCCTCCCTAGGCGGCGTGCTGTACTCGCTGAAGATGTTGGCCCTGGAGCGACTGAGGGCTCGACATTTCTCCAGAGCCTGGGCCCTCGTTCAGGCGGCGGAGGCGCTGCCCATTCTTCTGGGAGTTCCTCTAACAGGTGGGTAGCCGTCCTCTAGTTTCTTCCGCTTCTAACAATTTCTTTACGGTTTTCCCATTGTCCAGGTTACATGAACGCGAGCAGCCCGCGGGTCGGCTACTACGCTTGTACTCTGAGTTCCTTGTCGGGAGCGGCTCTGCTGTTCCTGGTCGGCTGGGGCCGGCAGCCGTCTTCTTCGGCGATCGGAGCCCCGCCCCCGCCCTGCGCCTGTCCGCCGCCTCCCAGACCCCGTCTCCCGAAGTCGCAGAGTCTTCACGTCCCTCTCGACGTTGATATGGACCATGAAGTCGTGCCCCAGGTTATCGAGCCACCGGGATACTTCCAACCCCAGTTTCACGGTGCTTTAAGACCGAGCAAAAGCTTCCCCGAGGGTCTCAGCCACCAGGAACTATACCGGACACGTCCCAGGACTCATCGTGACGTCACCGTCATCGAACAAATCACGACGAGCGTCTGAACTCCACCCGTGACTTAGTTAATTAGTCTTTCCCCAGTCTCGGTACACGTTTCACGGCTGTTGGCGGGAAAATGAGCTGAGGCGAGAGTACAATGCTTCCTGGGCTTTGCGCAGAGTTATTTGCTTTCTTCTTCCTTCCGGTTTGGTTTTATTAATCACTGGTCTAGAATTTTTATTTTTTATTATCGCATCCCAGAAACTGAACGGGATCAAATTGCGATGGTAAATTATGACCAGCAGCGGTTTGATTCGAGACCGGAAGGCGCCCCTCGTTATATAGTTTAGAGTAACTTAACTCGCCTAATTAACCGCTTGAATATTAATTATGGTTTAATCGTCATTTTACGCACAAGATGAAAATTTATCAGCGTTCTCTGAGAAACGCTTAAATACTTTTCAACCTCTTCGTACCTTCCTCGCATACCTGTGTAATAGATTAATAAATTGATAGATCAGAAATTACAGCTTTTACCTCATGTTTCATGTTTAGCTGAAATCGCAATCGCGTAACTCGTAGTTGTTCATTTATATCTAGAAGAAAATGGGAACAATTTATAAGGTTTCTTATCCTAAAACCAAACAATTTTCTGTCACTGTCAGTTCGTCTTGGTTTATTATAAACGTCTCCATTCTCACTACACTGCACTTTGTAGATTTTCGATAGTCGAAACCGTAACGCGTCTCAGCCTACCTCGAAAGGAAATTATTCTCTTTAGTCCTGCGGATTCAATTCAAACGGCACAAAATATACTCCGCCTATTCGGCGAACTCTGCTATTTAACGAAGCTTCACCTCTGTATTCAACCCTCAGTGACTATTGTGATACGGTAAGTAGACATTCATTTGGATACCAGGGTCCATATTCTGGTCGAATAGCTGAGGTAACCCAGTTCCGAGTCGGTCGAATAGGCGAGACTCTACTAAAAATGAGTTATTGCGATAGTTAATTTCAACGTATGATCAACGAGTCAAGGTTATTATAACGTAGCCTACTTTTCTTTTCTCCCTATTGAGCGAATCTAGATCAATTTTATTAGACTCAATGATGATTGCTTATTTTTGAAAATGTACTTATTGAAAATCTTGTCTCCTAGTTATATTATATTTAATTCACCGAAGTCGCTAGGGTAAATAATTTCTAACAATAAGTAGACGTGCGATACAATCTGAAAAGAAACTAACCTGCTGGTTACGAGACAGAAAATTCGATACTCCATCGAGTGACCAAGTTTTAGGTGCGTCGAAATTGATATCGTGACTGAAAATATCGAGTTGCGATCGTCGCGGTTTGCACTTTTTTCTGTTGGTAGCTGGCAGGTAGAATTCGACCTTCCCATACTTGTACTAATTGTGTAATTTTTTTAAACCTATGGTACATAATTACACAGACGATAAATTCTGTGGTAGAAAATAATAATAATAAAATAGATTTTTGGAGCTGGCCTCCACGAGGGTTTATAGTATAATTTAATACAATTTACTATAGGTACTTATTGTATGAATAATAAAAATCGCGTAGTTAATTAATAGGACTATTTAATCTATAGCGGATGAAAAATCCTCGCGAGTCTAACGTTTGAATTAGAAATGATATACGACAAAAAATTCTTCGATTCAAACGGCGAAATTGAAACTATGTATGGTGTACTTCGAGATCAACTATGATACTCAATAATATTTCAATTAAAATTCAAACCCTTGGGCGATAGCGAGGCCGATTTTAACGAGGTTTATACACTCGAATCAGCCATTTTCTCAATAATAACATATGCGATAGTCGAATATTAAATATCAATAAAATTCACTCACTCACGAGCTACGATAACTAATTACCTGAAATTTATAAACAAAAATAACCAAGATATCAATTTTTCAATTCAAAATTATCTAATTGTAAAATTAAGAAAAATCTGTCTGATTTGCTCGATTCTCTTCTACCTTGGCTCATTTTGTTCAGTAAAATATTCCCCACACAATTCCACAGTGACGATTTTTTTTTTTTCGTAGTCAATACATAATCAGTTAAATATTGCTATTCGTTTATCCACGCCGATGAAATTGTAATCTTATAAAATGAAATACTAAACAACGATACATCAGTCAGAAAACTGTGTCGCAGACCAAAATGACCGAACGTAGAACACAGTCGATCAAATCTAATAGATTTTTCTTCATTTGAAATGATTTTCGATTGAAAAATTCATATCTAGAAGCTACATATTGTTGATAATGATATTCAATGATAAATGATAAATGATATTCAATTATTGTTCGATGATATTATTCCGAAAATTACTGATTCCAGAGTATGATACTCCTAATAAATACGGATCGGTCTCTCTCTTTATCCAGGTATTGTGATTCGAATAATGACTTCAAACCAAAATCACTGCCACCTGTAATTTCGGTGTAAAAACTGTTGTAACTTAATTAAGACCAAGAATTGAATTATGATTTATCTATAAAACAACATATTTTTATCGTTCGTTATTTTCCTTTCCCCACTTTGATACCTTGAAGCACAACAACTGAGGACACGCTCAAGATGCGACCTCATCAGTCACTTGGTGGTAAGACGATACAAAAATCCACAGGCATACATAAATCAGAGTAGAACAGTTGTGTGTGCTGTAAATTTTAAAGGTGGGAGTCGTGACGATAAATATCGTCTTCTTGTCTTGCAGCCAAAACCGACCAACAAGTGAAATTATAACTTCATAAAATCGACCGATCCGACGATACCTGCAGCAATCATCTAATTTTGAGGCTGACGTCGAGGTATGTGGCAAATGTGATAATATGAGTTGCCGAAAATTGTCAAGAACATTTTTTAAAAGCTGTATTTGAGTATACTGCGGCCTCCGCCTCAATCAGTACGCGTGAATACCTCATAAATTTATTCGGATAACTGTCAGAACGGCACGACTGATAAAACGTCTCTTCAGTGCCTGGTGATGGTTGAAAACCATTATATTTACTCAAGTGGCATTGATCGTAATATCGACCGATGGATACTGGAATATTTTCATATTATTCAATATTAATATTATACATTACATCGGGTCATATACATAAGGTTGTAAGTGCCATTATACGACTTTCTGCTTTTATTAACGGCAAATGGTTACATATATATATTTTTTTATCGCATTTAGGCTAAAAACTCAAAGATTCTTTCACAAACGTTTAAATTTAATATGAGGCCAATTGAAAGCAGAAGGTCGTATGTACTTGACGATACGACCCTCCAGTCGTAGCTTCGCAAAAAAAAATGGTTATCGTTAATCGCATGGAGATAGTATCCGCAAAAGAAAAAAAAATGGGCACTCGCGACGTTCTTCTTTTATTCGCAGATTTTGCTTATCGACTTTTCTGAAACGATTGTTTTTTCAATTTATCTTCGCCTTCCCGGTGTTTTAATGACTTTTTCGTTGAAGGGTAATAAAAAAGCAGTTACGACGTTCTGCATTTTCCTTCAAAATTGTAATGAAAGAATAACGTATTCACCGAGCATACGACCATTTGCATTTGCATTTACATTCTTCGATCTCGTAGTTTCAATTTGTCTATACGTCTCGATCATTTTTAGAGCGAATGGCGTGAAAAAAAAAAAAAATTATCCGACCTTTCGTCACCAAAATCGCGTTTTTGGCGCTTACGACGTTATGTCAGTAGACAGGCGGTATATAATATATATGACTGACTCCACTTTGTTCAATTCTTTGAGACGGTGTGTTGAAATGATTGAATCTGAAAAATAAAAAACACAATATCCGGTTTCTGCGGGAGTTTGTAGTTCGTTGCGAGTACTTGAGGAAAATAATTATCAGGAGCAAATTAAAGAATTTCGCAACTCACTACAATACCGGTCCTGCAGCCCGAGGTTTTTCATTAGTTGGTAACACAGCATCCGATATTGAGGTACGTGAAAACTGAATTTAATTCTAATTCCGCGTCTTTCGGTGAAATTTTGAGAATCGCTACTCCCGACAGTTTTTTAATAATGGTAGCTGTATAGACTGTGAAAAATAGTTTCCAGCTTCCTGCGATGAAAGTGTAAACACAAGAAATTTTGCGAAGATTTTGCCCACCGCTGCCGCAAAATTACTTGGGTCTACACTTTTGTCGCAGAAGCCTGAAAACTTTTTTCAAAGCTCATACTACCTTAATTTAAAAACTGCCGGAAGGATTTTTTTTATAAAATACCTCTTTTCAACATTGTAAGAATTAAAAAACCTATTATAACTTTCAAATATTTTTACATCCAAGTAATGAGAAAAATCAAAAGCTGATACCTACATAATGAAGTTACATCCTGCGGTTTTTATTACTCAACGATGAAATATTGAGTCCATTTCATTCACAATGTCGAATTGCGAAATTGATGAAGTAATTGTTGACCTAGAAGATAGGTGCAGTAGAATAATCGCATCTTCTTGATGCGAATTTGAACAGCTGCATCCAGGTAACCGTGTGACATCCGTTATGAGTAGTTTACCGCGAAGAACTGTATTCTCAGATTACCACACCATGCAAGGTACAGTACGATCGCTACTTCACGGTTTGAATACATTTTAATCTGCCTTGTCTAGCGCGCGCAATGATGAACACGATGAATGGTACCGGTGCGCTGGATCGGTGCCAAAATCAGTTCAAATAATTGGTTTGTACCATGGTGATATCGGTGTACAGTTATTTGCTATTCGCGAGTCGATTCACGTGCCAATGACACAATAGAAAAATAACGTTCAAACAGAACCGGATTCACGTCAATCCTGGATGTTTAAGGATGTGTTGCCCGGCAGCACAATCTCAACCAAAAAGGATTCTCGTCGGCAAATTGAGTACTTTATGATAAGATAAAAATCGGAAAAAATCAACCACGATAAAGATGATAAGAGTATTCATTTTGAATAATGATAATGCCCGAAAGTTATCAATAAATTGTTTAAACAAAACATTGTTCAATAAATTCTCTGGTAACGTTATTTTTTTTCATCTCAAATAAATGCCCTAATTTTTCTGAACAGACGTGCATTTTTTAAGAGTTTTGTCACTATTTTGAAATTTCCGTTTTCGGAAATTTGTAAAGGCTGTATTTCCGAAACTATTTGTTCCACGCTCCGGAAACTTCGGAATTGTAATCTTCATCGTTTTCACAAAAACATATCCAAAATTCAGATTTTTTTTCCATTTTTCAAAATTTGGAAATTTTCGAAAACGGAAATTTCGAAATGGTGACAAAATTCTTAAAAAATTCATGTGTATTCAGAAAAATTAGGGCATTCGTTTGAGATGAAGAAAAAATAACGTTACCAGAAAATTTGTTGAACAATGTTTTGTTTAAACAATTTATTGATATCTTTTGGGCATTATTATTGTTCAAAGTTAATACTTTGACCGTCTTGATTGTGGTTGATTTTTTCCGATTTTTATCTTATCCCGAAGTACCTAATATTGCCGACGAGAATCACTTTTGGTTGAGATTGTACGGCCAATACATCCTCAAGGAGGTTTTCACTACTGTTTAGTACCATCCTTGATATTTATTCCGTATTTCTTTCGAGTCGAATCATCAAAAACTGGAAGAATGGCAGCATCGTTTTCGAAACGCTGTCTTCAAAGTCTGTGGACACCGTCACTTGTACACTGTTAATCTGATCAGGATCAAATTTGAACAGGCTCATCTTCAATGTTTGAACCAGTCCTTGACTAGCCGGTTTTATGAATTTTCAATTTCCCTTCACCTTACGCTACCTGGAAGGTCAAGAAATGTACTAAATTTTGTTTTTGTTTTTTACGTTAAAAGTTAATAACTTCGTAAAATATTTTTTTTTTTCAAAAACGGCTCATAAAGGTCTGCTTTGGACATTGAAAGTGATCCGGTTCAAATTTAATCTAAATCAGACTGACAGTGTAAAAGTGACAGTGCCCACAGACTTTGAAGACAGGGTTTCTAGTTACAGTTACCATTCACATGGGTTGAATATGGCGTTAACTATTCTTCATAGTAAACAAAACTATAATATAGCATTCTTAATCATAACTTCAGTTTGATTGACTATTTTTATAATTCTGTCAATCATAAAATGCAACATCGATACGATTTTTACCCAGTGTATCAAGTATTCTACTGGACAACGGTGAAAACCGTTTGTGAGAAAAGAAATGTGTACCAAAAAAATCATTTTGGTGCGCCTACACTGACCTGCCCCCTTAATTCTGAAACAAGCGCAGCTGTATTATAAATAAAATAAATTCACGGTACAGCAACGGAAGTACTTGGGCCCACCAAACAAACACAATCATGAGTAGTGACGACTAACAACGTTCTATTGTCCGTAAAGTGAAAGAGATGTGTTACGTGCTATATGTGTTAAAGGTCATTCGCCGAACAAGGCAACACTCATTTCACTCTAATCTCCATTGCACCAAATGGGACTGCAAAGCTTCTCTAAAGACATGCACATCTGATGCCTGTACCTCACCATTGTGTCGACAGCTGTTACAGAGATTATTTCAATTAATCGAAAACACCAGGTGCGCCTTACACCCAGAAGAATGATTTATTTCAATCTGAACCTACTAAAAAAATTCGTTCGTTACAAGTACATTTTTATTTGGTTGTACCGATTTGAATAATATTTTAGCGCGTTCCGTGGTATTGAAAATTGGTCCGTCCTTGAGGACGAGGGACTGATTAGCGATAGATATTCGACCGGTCATCGTGGCCGTATCGGAATGCGAATAGTCGCAGTAAAATACCAGGATTGTGCGTATCACAGAACGTAACGGGACTCTAGCTGACTTGACCTGTGGTTCAAATACGGGTATTAGTACAGTACGTACTTTGCGACGGGTTATTGATACGAATTTTAATAATTCTTAGTGGTAAACCGCTTTTATGTATGTACCTATGCCGTGAATAACTGTTCTGGGAATAATGATATGGATTGTGATACACAACCACTACGTTACACGTGGCGTTTTATCCACTCTAATTACTGCCCTAGACTCCCACACATGGATCAAAGAATGTTATGCTATTGAATCGAGAATATTATTTATTCTAGAATCTAGAATAATTAATTGAAAATTATTAAAAATTATTTATTCTAGAATCTAGAATAAATTAGCATTTGAATCGGGAATAATGATGCAATTCTTTACTCGAGATTAAATCTCATCGCTTGAATTAGGAATATTATTGTTATTAGTCTTAATTCAGAGTCTAGTTTTTTCTTTTATACATTAAATTTTTCTTTAGGATATAATTCATTAGTCGAAAAAAAAAACTATGTGAGACCCAGTTTGTAATCACCGCATACATAAGTACTGTGCAACGAGTATAATTATCGCAACGAATGCGGTAGCCCATTGTTACAATCAGCCACGAAGCTATAAATTATGTTTCAGTATTGGAACGAATTTTCATTGTTTTTTTACATCAGTTATTATACAGTGTGTATAAGATTATTATCATAATCTAAAACGTCGCTATATTCATACAGCACATATTTTTCGATACATTTATTCCTGCGGTACAGTCAGAACAATTCTACCATATGGTAGAACCTCTATCCATTAGCCCGTGTGAAAGGATCTAAATACATGAAAAAGATTTACGTGGCCCATTATACTGTCTGATATTTCAATTGACCCCAAATAAAAAGAAGAAAAAAAAAAGCGCGCGAATTTATGAACTACAAAACCAGGAAGGTTCTGCCCTCTAACGAGCGGTTCAAGAACTACGTGAAAGAAAATTCTCCGAGCTTCACGTTGACCGCGATCATCGATGCAGCAAAATCAGAAATATTTCGCCGATGTGAGCCCCTCAGTCGACGTAAATTTCATTCGATATTCCACCAAAACCGCGAACTTCGTCTCCACATGGAAAACGATTGCTCGTCGATAATCGGGAGTTTGATTATCATCTCGTAGATGTCGCGCGGGTATCGATTCGTCGAGTCGGAGTTACCGTCTCCACTCCCGTTTTACTAGCGGTAGAAAATATATTTCGCATCCAATCCACACATCACATCAAGATCGTTCGGAAAGCGTTGCCACGAACCTCGAACAGGTGTCCCCACCTTAAAGCCAGCGGTGGTGGTGCGCGTTGGATCCGATCGCTATGTGCACCTGCAGCAAGTAGTTTCATCGCGACTAGGGTCATAGGTGTGTATAAATCAGTGAATTTCGAGCAAATCAATCATCGGCGCGCTGGTAAACTGCTTAACAGTAAACGGTTATCCCCCTCGGCGAGAGAGAGAGGCGGTCCAACTGTCAACTTTCATTTACGATATTCACAGTTTCGCAGACCATCTCCCCGCGCCAGCTGCCCTCAAAGTCGCGATGATGTTAATCCTGCCCGTTACCTTCGATCCGAATACATAAACAGACTCTCTGCTCCGTTAAAATATCGACATCCGTGATCGTGGCTGGTGCGTGCTCGTGTCCGCCTTTCGAATCGGTGCTTCGGATAGATAGATAGAAAAAAATCGCCGGTTCACCCGAAGTGTTTTATTAATCTGTTACAGGTCACCGGATCACCTCGTCATGTGAGATTAACCGGGACCAAAAACATAATCGAACGCAATAAAACAAATATAACTTCTCCGACGAAGTGATGCTACGATAATTTAACTGTCAATAGTCAAGATGTTTCGTTCAAAAATTCGCATTCACACGTGCCGCGTCATCCTATTCACATCGTTGGCATGGTTCCTCGTCGACGTTATAGTCCTCATGTTCTACTCCGACTGCATCGGAGGATCCGGCTGGGGCTGTCCCGACAATCGCCAAAGCACTCCGGTCGTTCATTCGGAGCCAGAGGTGGCGGCGTTGCAGAGACAAGATCGAGAGATCGAGGGTAACAAGAGACTCTATAAACAGTCAGAACTGCAGTTATGGAGGCCAGCGAAGGTGGTCAAGGAGATTAAAGGGAACCCCGGAGAGCTCGGAGGGCCCGTTCACATCCCGGCGGAGAAGGAAGCCGAGCAGCAAGAACTCTTCAAGCTCAATCAGTTCAATTTGATGGCCAGTGACATGATCTCCTTCAACAGATCGCTGAAGGATGTCAGGCTGGATGGCTGCAAGAATAAAAAGTACAACAAGTATCTGCCGGACACCAGCATCGTCATAGTTTTTCATAACGAAGCCTGGAGCACGCTGCTTAGAACAGTTTGGTCCGTCATCAACAGATCGCCCAAGACTGTGCTCAAGGAAATCATTCTCGTCGATGACGCCAGCGAGAGGGGTGAGAATCTTCCTCGATTCATACTTTTCATTCTGTTTTTTGTACTAATTTCAGCAATTTTGTATGAATTCTACGATTATTTGAACTAATTATTCGTCAATGTGGTCTGTCTGCCTTTCTCTCCTCATCTTAGACGTCGAAGACACTGAATTTAGACAATTCGGAGCCTGGAATAGGCGCAGAGTTAATATTTGATCATCCAAAGAGGATACTCTGATATTTAATTTAAGCTCCTATCGACGCTATTATTGGATTTTAATTTATATTTAGTTCTTTATCGCATTGGCCTTTAACCACGTCACGGTCTTCATTGACGTGGTCAACACGCACTTACAAACACGTTTCTCCCAGGTGATATTAATTTATTGGGAAGATGGGAACGTGGTGAAAGTCTTTTTTCCTCTTCTCGTATGTGTAGGTCACCAGAATTAACACTTTGGGCTGTATCGAGACCGGTATCTTTTCATTGTAGATTCACAGCTAATCTTCGACTTATGCAAATTAGATGATTTCGCTTTCAACATTCTACGAGACTGGTGTCACCGACGTCGAATACACTTTCGATTTTAAAAACTGGATGCATAAACGAGGAGATCCAGTCGTTGAAACAGGCTGAATATTTTTCAGAGCACTTGAAACAAGATCTGGAAGATTATGTGAGAACGCTTCCTGTACCGACCTACGTCTATCGGACAGAAAAAAGATCCGGTCTTATCAGGGCCAGACTCCTCGGCGCTAAACACGTCAAGGGACAAGTTATCACGTTTCTGGATGCGCATTGCGAGTGCACGGAAGGATGGCTGGAGCCCCTGTTATCGAGGATTGCCGACGACAGAACCACCGTCGTTTGTCCCATCATAGACGTCATCAGCGACGATACCTTCGAATACATCACGGCCAGCGACATGACGTGGGGAGGGTTTAACTGGAAACTCAACTTCAGATGGTGAGAAAGTGCCTGAGACAACATTCTCATTACGTCATTGTACCGTTAACATGAAATAGATGAGCACCTCGTCTAGTAAAAATGAATGTTTGTCATTTATTGGAGCCAAACTGAGGATAGATCGATTGCGACTGTTTATCTTTTCCCATTTTAGCCAGTCTTGACGCGATATTGATGAATCAGTTTCCTAATTGCGCAGGTACAGAGTCGCCCAAAGAGAAATGGACCGAAGAAACGGGGACAGAACGGCTCCACTCCGAACTCCGACGATGGCCGGAGGTCTTTTCTCTATAGACAAAGACTATTTTTACGAACTCGGTGCTTACGACGAAGGTATGGACATTTGGGGTGGAGAAAATCTAGAAATGAGCTTCCGAGTAAGTAAAAATATCATTATCCCAGTTATTACTCACTGTTTTATCTCAAGTATCAACGGTGACTTGGAACAACGGAATTTAGAGCTTGAAGACTGCATAACTACGGAGGGATCTTTCGATATTTGTTCAATTTTAAAATGACGAGTTACTCGTAGGTCTGGCAGTGCGGCGGCATACTTGAAATCATTCCTTGTTCTCACGTCGGACACGTATTCCGTGACAAGAGTCCCTACACGTTCCCCGGAGGGGTCAGCAAGATTGTTCTGCATAACGCTGCCAGGGTAGCCGAGGTCTGGATGGATGAGTGGCGAGACTTTTACTATGCTATGAACCCAGGTTAGATTACTAAAACTTGAATACAGTTTTTTTTTAACCAGTTGGTACGACACACAGCTAACGCAAGCTAATTGTCCTAATAAAAATCATCCAGCGTGTTAATATTCTTCCTGTCAGCAACAACAATACTTTTTACGTACACATCACATACACGACTAGTTATAGTTGAAGCTAATGTTTGTCTCCGTGTTATCACTTTTTTTTACAGGATATTGTGTAATGTAAGCTGCGTACTAAAAAGTTTGTCAGTCGATATTGTAACGAATATTACTACTCTCATACTTGGCGAATTTATTGTTGGGTATCAAGTGTTGTGAATCGGGATTTTTTAATCTTTCTTTCTTTACAATTGTAACAAATACTAGAAATTTCAGTCTGTGGTCTTTATGCATTCGTTAAGTATGTCAAATCACTGAAAAACCAGGTCATCCGATCGTGTGAAGCTGCTTTCATTAATTATACTGATCTCAGAAAATCTGAATGGTAGTGTTTAAGAAACATTTTTCAGACTCTCACACTTGTGAACATATGATTGTAACAATTGGAGAATCACAGCGAGACCATTTCATTGGATTTGGGCGTTCTATTTTTTCACGTTTAAGATTATCGTCAGTACCTATGTACTGTTTTTATGTGATTGTTAATGTCGCTTAGCGAGATTAGTGCTTAACGTCCTCGCTTACAACGATTGAGGTCTTCACAGCTAGACACGGCATAGTTATAACAAGATAGCGGTATAAGTGAGCTTTTTGCACGCGCATTACGTGACTCAAACTGATTAAAGCTCAGTGCGAAAAATTGATAAGAGGATAAGAAGAGTTGCTTGTTTTTCGATTATGAATTGAAGTTACGATCAATGCTCACAAATCATAATGTAAACCTGACGCAAATCAAGATTACCAGACGAATAATCGGAGTCGATTTTTTATTCTACTTACATCGCATATTTAATGTTGCAGGAATAGTTTGTAAAACAGTATTTAATTTGCCAGTGGGCATTTTAGTGGCGTGTCTTAACCATTCATCCATCCAACCGACTAACTACCCCAGTATGCTTGTATTTTAATAACAAACTCGAATTACCTAGTTTTTCGTAGGTGGCGTGTTAGCGGAGCAGTGAAGTGAAAAAAAGAAGAATAATATTATTATCTGAAGTTTGTCTTTTTTTTTTGTTAAATTAAAAACTAACAAGCGTAAATTCCTAACACACTAACATAAATGAGTTGGTTAGATATGGATGTGTGGTGGGACGTTGGAAATAGCGACATGTTCACACGTTGGACATGTATTCCGTAAGTCAACGCCTTACACGTTTCCTGGCGGTACAAGCAAGATAGTCAACCACAACAATGCACGACTTGCAGAGGTCTGGTTGGACCAGTGGAAATACTTCTATTACAACATTAATCCAGGTAGCACTAACGCCAACAAAATTGCTGAGCATCTCTATGTGATCGATGTCTTGCCTACTGTCTACAGCATGCTCCTCTATGTTAGACTGCCAGCATGATCGCAATATAAAAATTATTACCTTACCTTATAATTTATTACGTTATGCATTAGCTCGAAATTATAATCGTCAGTTTTCGTTCATTATTCAGAGCAACGTATTTTCGCAACTCTCAGTTAGCATGAGACGATATTCGCTGAATTTTTTATTAGCTTATCGAACGGTAGAACGAAAAATCTAGCGGTTTGTTGTATTTTTTGATCAGTTTCTGTTGTGAAAGCGTATTCATAGCGACGTTAAAATTCTGTTGCTGACTAATTACTTGTAGGCAAGCACGTTTATTTATTTTCAGGCAAATGGACTTTCGGTACCTACTTCCTAAGTCTACCCTCTGAGATTAAATCTGTTTAATCATTCACACGAATCACAGGCACTTTCACACACATCTGTTTTCACAATTGAAAGAGCATAAAGATATTCACACGCACCAAAGAATCACCCGAAGAAACAATCTCTAACAATGAAAAATTCTAGAATAATAACAATAACAAAAAAAAACTTCTGTTTTACAGGTGCACGCAGTGTGACTGTGGGCGATGTCTCCGAACGTGTGAAACTGAGGAAGGATCTTGGCTGCAAAAGCTTCCGTTGGTATCTAGAAAATATCTATCCAGAATCGCCGATGCCTCTGGATTACTACTACTTAGGGGATGTGAAGAATGTTGAAACCGGAAACTGCCTGGACACTATGGGCAGAAGAACCGGCGAAAATGTCGGCATCAGCTACTGCCACGGTCTCGGGGGTAACCAGGTACTATCACAGTTCTGCCTGAACGCCGGCGATCACCTGAGATCCGACCATCAACGAGTCTCTTTATCCTATTTCAGGTATTCGCCCACACAAAGAGGCAGCAAATAATGTCGGACGACATGTGCCTCGACGCAGCTAGCCCACAGGGACCGGTGAAGATCGTTCGTTGCCACGGGATGGGCGGAAACCAGGCGTGGGTTTACAGCGAAGAGGTTCGTATTCCTGTTTATTATTCCACGGGATGATTGTATAATTATCGTTGAATATTTTCAGGCAAAAACCTTAAAACACACAAACACCGGATACTGTTTGTCGAAGCCTCGACCAGGAGATGCGCTACAGCCGGTGCTGGCGACGTGCGAACCTCATAACGCCGGTCAGAAGTGGATAATGCAGAGTAAATTCAAATGGCAAGCTAGCTAATACCAGGCAGCATCGAAAGGAGCTGAGAATAACACGCAATACTTGTTGGTCCACCTATTAAATTATAACATGAGGAATCAATACTCGAAACGAGCTTTAGAAATTGAAAAATAAGGCTTTTACGGTCTCCACAAGGATCGGGGATAAGCAACTAGTGGCTCAGTTACGTCGTTGATTATGATAATGAAATGAACTATGGTTTTCGAATTAACCCGTGCCTTCGTCGGATTGTAGACGAATGTATGAGTTGATTGATCTTCTAGGGCTTATTTAGTGTTCATAGCAGTGATGTATTACTGCAATTTTTTACGGTATGCCTTACTAATTTGACCGATATATTAACGAAGAAGATTGAAAGAAAATAATAATTATTATTATAACGATGATGAAAAATCGGTTAGATATTCACAGGCAGAGCGATTGAATTTTTATTAGGCACGAAAAAAGTAAGCATATCACAAATGTTATAAGTAAGGTAATTGTTGACATAGACATTAAATTAAATGAGACATATTTGTTAGTTTGGGATGAGTGCAATGATGCAATGTTTGTTAGTTCTGTCCTATATTATTTTCGAATGGATGCGATCGATGAGAACGTAATTGTCGCTTTTGTCTTCGATCAGACTATCGGAGTGAAAAATTACGTCATAAACCTGTTAGAAAGTACATTTAAAGTACTGATTGTTATAGCGTAGGAGAGAAGAGTTCTGGAGCCTTGTATCGACGATTATGAAATTTTCCATAGTATTTAATCTGCATTTAACGTTCCCAAAACACTAGAATACACACATCGTGCACCCAGGGTTCTTCCTAAATCCGGAGACCCGGCATTGATCGAATAATTAAACTTGAATTATTAAATATCGTTTCCATATGCCAGTAAGACGGTTACATACTTTTGTACCTATGTAAAATTTCAATATATGCAAAGTATGTATGTAAACCGCAATTATGACGAATCGGGCAAATAAACAACCCAAATTGGCAATAATTATTCAAGGAAAATCGTGTACGCTCATTTTTTTCGATAATTAATCATTAAACGTGTCATTTTGATACTAATAAAATCCAAGACTTACTCATTCTAAAATAGACATTTTAAGGGAGATAAAACAAGAGATATAAATCCTTCAATACTTATGGTGATGGTGCATTTTACAATCTATAATACAGCTTCACAATATATTTAATTCATTGTTTCTAAGACTGCAGTATTTATTTTTGTACAGCCCCTACAGAATTGAGTTGAAAAAAAGAAAGAAAGAATGTCTGAATACAAAATTTATTAATTAGTAATCTGTAACTAATCATAATATCTAGTATTACACTGTCTAGCGGCAATGTTGAAAGAAAGGAATTGTTTATCTTCAAACAATAAGCAGATTGATGGCCCCCCCTTTGATACTTCTAGTTTCTAGTACCTAGGTGATTCGTTTCTTTTTCCTAGGGTATGTAACTAATATTCTTACATGTGTAAATCACTGGAACCTGTGAAAGGAGAGCTACTAAATTTAGGAATCACGAAAAATATTTTTACAATGTTTTTCATCACAATTTTTACTCAGAAATGCATCAAATATTGACTAATTGAGATAATTGTAAAGTTTCTAGTATTATAAAATAGTACCTAACTGGTATGTACTTCAATTATGAGCGCAATGCTCGTATTGAAATTTTCCTAGAATACTGTTAATTTGTATGATATATAATTAGGACTTTAGAAAATTTACCCCTCGATTATACGGAAATTAACATAATTAGGTGAAATACTAAATTAGATCGACATTCGGTCAACGAATTACGAAATTAATTATTAAATAATGAAATTGCTGCTATTAATATATTTATCAACTTACCTGCACGACATTGGGCCATCAATACGCAACAAGAAATACCACCTGGTATTAGAATCAGCGTTCGAATCTGAAATCCCGTTTTCTTGCGAACTAGACATCATTCGTTTGAATTATTCCACGATTAAATCAATCTACTTCTCTCAGTGAAAACAATTTTATGATCAATGAATTAGAATATATGGATATAAATTTTAGAATAGCATTATCGAAGAAAACGAATGTTGTCTAGTTCTTGTCAAGCGAGAATAATATCTACTTACCTACCTACGAATATATTTGCGTTATTATACCGCGGTTTAAATTCCAAATATTTTTATATTATTTTGTACATTGCGTGTAGCTCAAAGATGAGTCAGTTGAAGATTAAGTTTAACGGGGGATCAAATGTTGATTGAACATTACCCATATTCTAGTTAGTTTGATTTTCGAAACACTGAGATCTTCCTTTCGTTACGATACTCAAACTTTTAACTATACTTATTACATTGTTTAAAAAAATGAAAAACAAAAAAACAAATTGTCCATTGCTTGTAGAGTTATGAAATATCCATAAATACAAATCTTTGTTACAAATTAATCAATCTTTTCACCTTATTCGACGAGGAATGTAAAAAGAAATTCCCTATTTTCGAAACCTGCCCCTAATCAATATCATATCCACTAATTTAGTAGAATTGCGGAATTACAGCAGAGATTTCTTTCGCAACAACCGAACATTCTGTTGATTTAGATTTATCCAATTACAAAGCCTACGAAACGGTACTGAAGTTTCATTTATTGAGGAGAGGTAAAATGCCCGTTGATAATAAAATGAACTCGAGACAATCAAAGCTTTTGTTGGAATAGATGTTTTTATTGATTAAATTTACTGTTCCTTGACTTCACGTAGACGACGTACCGCTGACCTAACCGAAGCAGCAGCTGTCGTGGAGTAGACCCAGGCACCGCCGGCTACGGTCCTCTTGCATCGTTTGCAGGACCAGATACCAACCACGCTGCGCTTCATGGCGTCCTGAAAGATACCATCGATAAATTACGTCCATTCGTTAATCGAGAAGAAGTAAAACTTCTATTTGCTAGCGCGTTTACTCACCTTGCCGCAGAAGGTGCATGTGTATTTACTGTGCTGTGTGATTTCCATCTTCTTGACCATCTTCCTGAGGGAGGCACCGTAACGGGTACCATATTTCCCGGTGATTCCAACCTTCTTCGTACGCTTGGCCTGTAACAGAGAAACGAATTGGCGATCTATAACCGTTGTCGTGACAGTGATATCGAGAGGTTATGTCAGAGATATCGATGACCGAGCGATCGTGGATTCACTGTGATCACTGTATCGCCACTGGGTTGTGTTGCGGATGTAATTCCGTGTTGTTATTGGGTTTGAGATGTTAGTTTAATCGATGTCACATAACCACACATGAATTGAGACGACCCTAACCCCCAACCACAATATCGGCACTGGATATAGCTAACGAATCCTTTGTTTCAGCGATGAAATATCGTTTGCGATTGGTGTAATAACTTGTCGTGTAAACGATGCTGTTAAACTCGTTTGATATTTTTCACCGATTTCACGTGAAATAGACGATTACGTATCTTACCATTTTGTACGAGTTCCGACGACCGTCAAAAGAACCGGAAAAAGAGATGTTTTGCTATGTGCGGATGTCTCGCTGAAGCACAGCTGTATCAGAGTCAAAACAACTACCTTAGATACAAATATCGACTTTTGTGTGCAACTAAATCGACAGATAAAAACAAATAAATTGAATATGTAATAAAAATCAATTTATACGGTGATATTTACTCCCTAAATTAACGATTATCATTTATCGGACTATTTTAAACTACGCGAGTCAAAATCGGGACCGAGAGTCTCGCAGTCTCAGCTCCGGCACCTGTCGCGGTTTTAGAAACAGTATCGTCTCTATGTGACACCGTAGCGAATATCAATAATATATCGAAGAATCAGTATTTTAGTGTAAATGTGAAACATGTCCTATCGCCGCGGACGCGGAGGAAGATCCGGATACGGTTCTTATCGTCACAAAGATCATTCCGAAGAGGATCGCGGTATGATCATAGTTTCAAAAACATTATTGAGAATTATTTCATCTCTTCGTCTAACCGCACGAAAACCGTGACTCCAACACGGAATTTTTCGCTTCACGATAGACACAGCGTGGTCATGTTACGTTACGTCATCGCTCACAGGTTTCTGTTTACCGGATCAAAAAGAAATTGTAAATTTACTCTTCTCTCTTATCACGTAAAGTCAGTCAAAATAATACATAACAAACCTCTGTTCATTTGATTATCGACTTTATCTAGAAAATTAACTCCTTTAATTCTTTGTGGAATATTTTAGGTGCGTAGATAATTTTCGAACACTTCCGACGTTCCATTTTGACTCTTACAGACGGTCCGAGCAATGGAGACAGTCAGCGCAGACAAAATCGGGGTCCGGGTCCGGGCGGACGGGGCGCAGGTCGTGGGGGTCACCCGCCGTGGTTGAAGGGGAAAGACATCGGTCTCTATTACAAGAAAAAGTCACAGGCCTCCGTGTCGCATAATTCGGATCGAGCTACCCACGCGATAAGATTGAACCCTCGGACGGAACAGAAGATAAAGAATCTTTTAGAGTCGATGAAAAATACGCACGTGAGACGGGCTTCTGGTGCGGATGTGTACGAGGGGATAGACAGCAAGCTAACGGCCCGATACGACTATATTAATGACTCGCATTTCAAGAAGACCTTCTTGGAGATTGTGTCCGGCGATATTCAACAGAATCTCACAAAATCTATCCTCGCTACGTCGAAGCTACGGAGAAACTCTGTCTATGATAAAACGGCGCTTGAGGAGCATAAGGAACGAGTATCGACACCGGCGTACGAAAGAATGCTCAAATTTAGGGAAAAATTACCCGCCTTCAAAATGAAACGGCAAGTCTTGGATTTAATCGAGAAGAATCAGGTGGTCGTCATCAGCGGAGAAACTGGTACGAAATTTTTCATCGATATTTAATCACTGTTTTACAATTTTTCCGCTGTTTATTTCAGGGTGCGGTAAAACTACGCAAGTTGCTCAATTCATACTCGACGATCAATTGGAACGGGGAAACGGCAGCGTGACTAAAATCATCTGCACGCAACCCAGGAGGATATCGGCGATATCCGTCGCTGAGAGAGTCGCCGCTGAGAGGGCGGAGAAGCTTGGACAATCTGTCGGGTTTCAAATCAGACTAGAAAAGTAACAAAAACCGATATCAGCCGAACGATTTTCATTCTGTAGCTGAACTAACGTCGGTATTTTCTTTTTATTCTAGAGAGTTGTGCAGAGATTATGGGAGCATTTTGTTCTGTACGACGGGAATGTTGCTTCAATTTTTACACGGAAATCCGGCCCTCACGGATTGGTCGCATTTAATTCTTGACGAAATTCACGAGCGGAGTACAGAGAGCGATTTTATCATCACTCTGCTGAAGCAGATCATCCCTAGGGTAACATTTGATTGAATATTTCAATTTTGAATGATAGAAGACATTTTTTGTTGATGATTATTGCTAATTATTGCAGAGACCCGAATTGAAAGTGATTCTGATGAGTGCGACGCTGAATTCGGAACAGTTTTCAAAATATTATAACAACTGTCCGAACATTCATATACCAGGCTTCACGTTCCCTGTTCAGGAATATTATTTGGAAGATGTTCTGCAGTTTACTAGGTGCGTGGAAGAGAATGAACTCTTTTCCAGTATCGATTTCATTATTTAACGGGGTGTCTAGCTGTCAGGCAAATATGGAAAGCCGGGAATTTGGGCTCATATCCTGGAATTTTTCAATATTTCATTCAATATTTGCGACAAAAACTTTTGTTGTTCAAGTTGTAAAGAATTCGCATTCAAAAATTGTGTTGCTCGAGTAAATTGGGTTGAAAAATTCCTAGAAAAATAGAAATTTTCAACTGGAAAATCGGGATATTTCGGGAATTCGACGCCATTGACGCTAGACACATCGTTTAATTACAGTATATGAAAATGAATTTGAAAATAATTTTCAGATTTCGATTCCCTCCGCCTCCCCAGATGCCAAACAACCACAGAAAGCACATGAAGAGGTACAAGAACCAGCAGAAGAAGGCCGACGATTTCACCGACTTCATTCAACCGTACCTACGGCATATCGAGTCCGAGGCAGGTAGCTCAAGACCAGTACAATTACCTCTTCGTCCTCTGGAGTTTCGAAGAATACTATGAACTTATATCAAGTATTGATAAAGATTTATTTTGTCTCAGAGAAAATACCCGCAATTCGTTATCGATCAGCTCAGAAATCCACTGAGCGAAGATTTGTCGCTTGAACTCGTCGCCGACCTCGTGGGATTCATATGCACGAATGAAGGCCCCGGCGCTATTCTCATATTTCTACCCGGGATGACGGATATCACTAAATTAACCAGGATGTTACTGGAGTCTGGAGATTATCCACAACGTAAGAAGAGCCTCAAAACCATCGCCTTTAACGTGATCTAATCTATGATCCGCATTATGTTGCAGATAGGTACATAATCTACCCTTTACACTCCCGTCTGCCGACCGTGGATCAGAAAATAGTTTTCAACCGACCCCCGGAAGGCGTGAGAAAGATAATAATCGCAACGTCGATCGCAGAGACGTCTATAACTATAGAAGACGTTGTGTTCGTTGTGGACTCTGGAAAAATGAAGCTGACGAATTTCGACACTGAGAATAACATCGAAACTTTATTACCGGAACCGGTTTCTATAGCCAACGCGAAACAAAGACGAGGGAGGGCCGGAAGGTAGCTTAAATTCTAATCAATTCTCCCTGCAAAGTACTCATCATTCTTGTTTCAAACAGAGTTCAACCGGGCAAATGTTTCCACCTTTACACAAAGGCGAGGGAAATGATGCTGGACAAGTACCCGTTGCCGGAAATGCTGAGAACAAGATTAGAGGAAGTAATACTACAGGCTAAGATCCTACAGTTGGGTAAAATCAAACCATTCCTTGCCAGCGTAATCGATCCCCCGAACGCAAAGGCCGTAGAACTCTCTCTTCAGCTGCTCACCACGTTGAACGCTCTGGACGAAGACGAACAGCTGACTCCTCTCGGCTATCACTTGGCCAAATTGCCGCTAGATCCCAGAACAGGTAGCTAGAATTTTGCTCTCTCTGTTTGTCCACAAGTTTTTTAAAATCAAACGCTGATTTATTTCCAACAGGAAAGATGATAATACTCGGAGCGATCTTTTCCTGCGTGGAGCCGGTGTTCTCTATAGCCGCCAGTCTCACGTACAAAGACGCGTTTTATTGTCCGCTTGGAAAAGAGGCGGAGGCCAACAGGAGGAAATTGGAGCTGGGTTTGGGTCAGTACAGCGATCACATAGCTCTTGCGGAAGCTCTGAGGCGGTTCGAAGAATCGAAGAGCCGAGGTTCTCCAGGGTACTTCTGCAGAGAATATTTCCTCTCTTGGAATACCCTGAAGCTTTTAACCGACATGAAGGGCCAGTTTGCGAAGTATTTGTGCGAGATGAACTTTCTCCACAGTGTAAACCCCAGCGACGAACGTGCGAACAGGAATTCGAACAATTTGGCACTCGTGAAGGCTGTTGTTTGCGCGGGACTTTATCCCAACGTAGCTATAGTCAAGTGAGTCGATTTTCAACTCGTGTTTTCATGAATCTCTTTAGTTTTGGGAAACATTTAGCAAAAAAATACTTTTCAAGCTTTGAACAATGATTTTGCAATCGGCAGACTTGTTTACTCGACTTTCATTCGCAGATCGGTGAACAGAGGGGGACCTAAGGTCGTGACCCCTCAGGACGGCAAAGTCAAGATTCACCCGTCTAGTATTAACGAAAAATCACCGTCGTTTCCCAGTCCCTATTTGGTCTACTACACGAAACAATTGTCCAGTGCCATCTATCTCCATGACACAACGAGCATCAGTCCTATGGGCCTCATATTCGCTGGTCCGAACAGCAAAATAGGTAAGAATGAGTTCCATGAATATCTGAATTTTTTCTATTACATTCTCCCACTGTTTACAGGCGAACAAAATGGGAAATGCGTTATGGCGCTACCCGGATCACTCAGCTTTCTGTGCGAACCTGAAACAGCATTCATCGTTCAGGTATTAACGCATTTTGAAATACTATTCATCCCACGAATTCCGGTTTGAACCAATTTTTTCTTGCTCAGAAACTAAAAGCCAAGTTGGAATGGCTGCTAGGTCACAAAATCACTCATCCAGGCACGATAAGGTGGGACAGCGACGAAGGCGCGGTACTCAAGTGAGTTTTTTTTTTGGGATGATTATTGAAAATATGATAATAAAATATCCGGTTTCATTTCATTTCAGAGGTATGATCGAGCTTGTCTCTCAGGGCGACGAAGAAATGGGTCTAGAATCTCGGACGTACCACACAGCGTTTGCAAACGATCAAACTTACTCAGATTCAGATTGATAGAAAGGTCAAGAGAACCCGAGTGATAATGGTTCGAATATTGATTTAAGAATAATATTCTTTTTATAGTCTTGTAATTTAAGTAGCTCGTTATCATTCAGTCTGAAATTTTCACGTTAATTTCGTCCGTTGAAGCAGTTCTATTTTTGTTATCATAATTGAATGAATTATTTTTCATTCGTTGACTCTCCAATTATTCTGAAGACTTTTTATTCTTTCGTCTTGACGATTCTTCACTCTTCATTTCTGTGGAAGATGAAATTGACTCTTTCGTACAATGTTGCCAGTTTATTGTCCCATATTACGAAGAGTGAAAGAATTTAATTTGCAATAATTAATCTTTGTTTAAATAAATTTTGAACGCAAATTCCGAATTCTCCTCCGCCTCGATCGCATAATGAATATGGTTTGATGTATGTCGGAACGGATGGTCCTGTAATCCGTTACTTCTTGTCTTCAAAATACAGCAATTAGGCATTTCTTTTATAAGAAAAAACTGTAAATTAAAATTCGATTTGTCTTCTATTTTGAATTGTTCCGTACATCAGCGATGAAATAAAAAGTAAAAGTCTAGGACGATATTTCAATGACATTTCATTGTTGTCAGAGAGATAAAGATATAATATACAACTTACGATCAGGGGGCATATTTAACGAATGCAATCCACCTCTCAAACGCGGACTTCCTACCTGATCTGACTAGTTGATTTCAAATTGTATTCCCGATCGCGTATGATATTTCTTTTTTTTTTCCTTCTCCCTTCTCTCTTTGTTTATTCCATTCCTCTGGCGTGACAACTCCGATTACTATTCCGCAGTCTAAAATCGGTATTCTATTTATTGCGAATTAAACTAGTCTTAAGCGGAAAAAGAAACTAGGAAGAGGAATTTTTTTTTTCAGAGGTCTCATTGTGTGCAAATAAATTTTTCTAGGTAAAATAAATGTATAAAAACGGTTTTATTTATTTATTTTTTTTTTTGGTACGAATATCACCACGAGAGGTGATCTTTTGTCCAATTCATAGATTACGAATGTGAGGCACGAGCCATCTGCCGATTGCCATATTTGCTCGCAGACTTTATGTTTGATTGACTGCGGATGACATCCATTGATAAAAGGGTCGACAACCTCCTGTTATATCCCCGGGAGATATACACTATGTGGCATACGCTATTCAATATATTACAACCTATATACATGTATATACATATGTATATCAGTTTACGAGATACGGAGAATCTATATGATAATAATAATAACAACGTTCGTACACAAGGCATACATTATTTCTTCTATACACGGTATACGACTTATGTACCGGGCCTAAAGTTGAACCCCCATGTACTTCCGGCAGTCGTCGATAATCCCTCGACCTCGATATTTCCATACCGCATTTCTGTAGCTAATAAAAATTACGCATTGTTAAGTGCATAAGTATTTCGTGAGACTGGCCGTCGCCAACCCGGCGATATACCTCGGTGGTCAGTCTCGCCAAGAACGGGTCCCATACCCGACAAAGACTCTGTATCGAATTATCGTAATGGTTTAATACACGTATGTATACATCGTTATGATAATTGTTGGAGCGCGCGGTCTGATGTTTCCTGCAGTGAGTAACCGAGCCAATCCTCTTCTTGGAGGAAATAAACGTCGGTGGAGTAGGTACGTAGGATATCTCCCCGTATCCTTGCCCCCAGGGTTAAACCAAATTGCAATGAAATGCGGGCGATGCATAAAGAGAGAGAGAGAGAGAGAGAGAGAGAAAGAGTCGAGAGCAACGACGGCTTCTCTCTTGGGGGGGACAAAACCCAACGCGCGAAGAAAAGACCGAGCAAGAGAGACAGAGAGAGAGAGAGAGAGAGAGAGCGCACGGTCCGATGTGAGTGAGCTGGAGAAGGAAGGTACGATAATTGCGTTTCCTGCGCAGCGTCGTGCATCCTGAGTGGCTCGGCGTGGCTCGGCTTCTGTACCACGGATAAGCACGGATAGTCGATGCGTCGAGTCGATCTAACCCGCGAGTAACCCGTTTGTGTACGTACTCGCGGGTACTCGCGGATCTACGATGGTATTAGTCCCACACGGGCTTAAAGATTCTTCTTTGTCTCCTGTATTCCATTCCAAAATCGTAGTATAACACGTGGATAAAAAGACAGCAGAATAGAGTCACCGCTATTCAGTATTCGGTCTGTCTGCGACTGAATAGATCGAAGGCGGTGATCTTGAGGTTTTAAACATTGAAGTAAGCGTGTTTGATGTTTCGCCTCGTTCGTTCGTTTCCTCCACTAGCTATACTTGTACCGTGTTTACAGGGAAACGTTAGAGATGGAGATAGCGTGTAGGTATACAAGGTACTGCGACACGAAGTTCTTATCGGTTACTGGGTTACCAGGACTATCCGAAGCGTGGTGCTCCCACGTAATCGTACAGCGGGTTCCGATCCCCAAGAAATCGACTATTATTCATCAATTTAAGTACAATTGACCGGACATGCTAGTTGCCCAAGTAGCTGTAACGGACACTGATACGAATCGATGGACACCATGAATTATCGTATTACGTAATAGATAGTTGTAAACAGGTGTGCGTTTTATTTGCACAAATAAATTGTTGTCTTTATCGCTGTATATGTGGTTTTGTGGACGGAATATCGAATCGAATGGTCAATCCTCGACGAACTTATGTAACTTTTTCATTTTTATTTTTGACCGCTAATGAAATTAGCACGGATATTCTCACGCTCTGATAACCAAGTGGAGAAGAGTTGTGTTTTTATTCGCCTCGGTTATATTATGTATCGAGAAACTTAAAGAGACATAGAAAGGCGAGGAGCGGAGTATTGGACCGGGATTAGAGACTTAGCATAATTAAGAGCAATTTACATCCCGTGCCAATCTAGCAATCTAGTGTACGCGGGGTTACACTGTCTCCAGTGGCGAACATAGCTGCCGAGAGCTCGGGGCCGTGTTCCCGTTCGTCGCGCGTAACGCGTATGTCGATAACACCGCGAAACTCGAGCTAAGAACCCCGCGGACTCGATCGACGGTCTAAAACTTGTGCGAAGGTGAAAGCCGGTCCGTGTCAAGACATTTGCAAAATTTCTAGCTTAATTACAAATCTACAATCCGCGAGGCTGAGGTCAGTAACCCCGTGGTTACACAGACTCGCACGGCAAACTATACATAATAGATACGAAAGACAAACAGCGGTGCAGGTACGCCAGCGACATACTCTGCTGCTGATTCATTGTTTTCAGACCTTATAATGCATCGGTATATAATTATAATACGTGTTCATTATATCAAATGGCAGATACACGCTCGGTCAGGGACCGAGGAATAGAAATTGAATCTCTTCGGTTGGATTATCGCCCATTGTCGTTGTCCGGTGTGTATCTTTGTCGGAGAAACCCAACGGCAGCTCACCCGCGGTCGTGAAGTGCATTGGGAATCGGCAGGCAGGCCGCTGCGACTGACTCCTCTATCGCTCCGTGTCCGTTGGTCCGTTGGTCCGTGAGACTCGAGACTCGAGGCGCGCGCGGTTAAGTTTAGCGCTAAGTGCACTACTCCAAACTCGGAGTAGGAGTTCGGGCGGTGGTAACGAGCAGCGAGTAGGAGTAGGAGAGTTCGCTCCATTCAAATAGCACCGACGCGTTCGCGAACGCCGGTGGTTGACAGATGCGCTCATTTTCACTCGGGGTTCAAAGACCCGCGACGTCTCGACGCGTCGCAAGTACGTCAAGATAGGAAAACCTCTGAGGCATCGAGATACTTAAACGAGACATACTTTTTTGCTGCATACTCGCTGATACCGTCTGTCGCGAACTCTGAGCTCCCAATTTTGAAACCGTGAAAATATACCCCCAACACCGCACCGTATTCCACACTGTTTATTGTCCCTGGAGAAACGTCCCATGTAGAAATTGACTGTCAAATGTGGAAAACTAGTCAGGGCCCAGCTAGGGCCCGACCAGAATCGTCAGGCTTATTCCTGACCGGGCCCTAGAAGGGCGCTAGACAGTTTTCCCCGATTGGAAGTCAATTTCTACATGGGGTTAACCGAGGGAACAAAATTTCCTCGGATCCCTGATAGCACGCCGTCAATCGTACTCGAAGACTCGGTGTGTCCGAGGTCGAAGCTGATTAGCATTGTTATAAGGATGAGAATCGAGTGAGCGTCCACGCGGTGTAAAAAGGCTCGTTCACGTGCCTCTAATTCCATAACGCACTAACGAAATGAGTAGTCGTGATTTGTGGGTCAAACTTAGCCGTGCTTCGTTAGCCCTTTGCTCGCTTTGTCGCCGGGTCTGACCACTGTCACGTCTATTTTTAGGATGTGCTTCTTCGCACGGGTTCCATCAATCCGTGCCGTCACTCCATAAGGCACGATATTTCTTTTTGTTCGTTCAACTATCACCGCATGGATTCGGAGCTCATAGTCATCCGGAGCTATTCGACTTCGAAATACCTCCGGAGAATTTCCTAGCCATGGTATCAGCGTACGACTTCGGGAGTAAAATGATCCCTGGCTGTCACAGCTTGTGGTCAGTTCGACTGGTATTTTACCCAAGGAGGTCTTCTTTGTAGCACTTCTCTGGGAAGCCGAGAGAAGCCTTGTACTTGTGATTTTCGATATTTGTTCCACTTGTAGAAGGTAACGAGACGTTTAATCGCGGTGATAAAGTCCGCGTCGTCTGTCCCGACGATTTTTATCCTCGACGACTGCAGTCGCATTAGGAGATTTTTCAATTACACGCACCAGTTCCTTTTTTTTTTTCATCTACGTCTCGTTTATTTGCCCGCTGACACGTGAATGTCGATTATATACACGAGGTATGCTAGATTTTGCTCAAACAGACGGCACACATATCCGAGCAGTTAAACACCGAGCAGCGATGTGGGACACGCGAGGGTTGGCCTGGCCCAACAGCGAGAAAGCCCAGGAAAGAAAACACGCCGATATCCTCATCCTCCTTTCCCGTCGTTTGTAGGTACATAATCTACACAGACTCTTACATGAGTGTCAATATACCATCCCGTAGCCGAGAGTAATACGTGCGCAAATACGGCGACGTAGACGACAAGTTTCTTTAGAATCCTAGGTGCATACCGGTGCATCGCCGCGTGGATACAGATGGACGAATGTCATACCCCCATATTCGCGTGTAGGTGCTTGTTTGCCCGACGCTGTTTCTACGTACACAGAGAGGCTCTCATGTCCGCTTCATTGCGAAATTACTTTTCATTTAAAAGGCTCTCTAATTAGCAGTGTTTATCGCATACATAACGCGGTACGAGTTCGGGCCACGAGCACCACAGTGCAGTCTCGGCATGGTCTCGGGGCAATCTCGTTTTGTATAATTGCTCACCGAACGGCGAACGACTGTGTAGATGATAGGGCACGCTGCTGGTGTACAGCGTGCGTATTCCCGATCGTTATTCCAACTATACCGTCACGGGAGTCCAAGAGTTCGACGACTTTGTCACTATCGAACGTTAAACTGCGACAGATAAACGTACATGATGATTTATAAACACGCTAACGTCGCACGAAGAGATCAAACTACACGGAGATAGTTGGATGCAAACAATTTGACCAGGATGTCGCGAATCGAACTATTCTCGGTCTGTCAGGAACGCGCATTCTTCTCTATATAGACATTCTTTATTCTCGGACCTCGACTATTCCGTACCTCTGCGACATTTTGCAGATCCACGTTCGCAAAGTCGTTGAGATCACACGGTATACCCTTATTTTGTTTTGTTTTTCTCATTCAGCGGTATTTCGGCTACTCCTACTTTCGTCTCTCTCAGCTGTTTTCGAACAAAGGTATCGATACAGGTCGTATTGAAAAAATTGTTTGTTTTTCGGAGAAATGAAGAAACACCAAAAAGTCGTCTCGTGCCTTTTACCGTATGCAAATATTGTTTTATTTATAACATAATCGAGTGCAGATATACATTATTTGGCACAGTGCATAATTTAGTGAAGTTCGACGATACGATAAGTACGCTTCATGCTGCGCAGGTTTTAGCATTCGGCCGAGTCACGTACCGTACCGGTTATTCGTTGCAATTCGTGTCGATTCGGTGGTGCCATGCCAGACTGTGCGGTTCTGCCTCCCAACTCTCAGTCAGCCCGGTTGGAGGGCCTCGAGTTAAACAGAACCACAATCGAAAAACAAGATTGACGTCTCGAGGTTTCTCGAACGTGTAGGTATACATGCGTGCATGTCGAATAGCCGATGCACAAATATCACCGAAGACTTGGCTCGGTTTGACTCTCGTTCACAACCTACCTGAGCATCGGTTTGGCATCGGTTTGGCATCGGTTTGGCATCGCAGACCGCAGACCGCGCGGCAGCGAATTGAATCGTCCAAACTTGAAACTCTGTCGTCGGGTCTAAAAAACTATTCAAACTATTCGACGTAGGAGAGAATCGGCGATGATCCTGATCAAGGATCGCGAGTATCGCGCGCGCGCGATACTCGCGGTCAACTGATAGCCGATAGGCTGGGGCTCCCGGAGTTTTCGAGAGGAGGGTGAGTTCGGCCGTAGGTTCGTATGGTTCGTAACCGAGACGCAGCGCGGCGCGAGCTCGCAGCGTCGCTCAGTTCGCACTAGTCGTGCGTCGCGTGCGCTTCTGTCTCGAGGAACGAGAGAGAGTGGTAATAAGAGCTGAGAGACACAGGCCGACGTATAAATACGGAGACTGCTAAGCTCGCGGTTTCGTGTTTCGTGTTTCGTTATTTGACCAATTATCAGATACACACAGACGGATAGACCGCTAAAAATTCGAGAGATACGATCTCGTTTATTTCCTTTTCTTTCACAAAATACCGATTCTAATTAGCCGCAGAACAAAGTGATCGAATCGTCATTGTTAATTGAATAATAAATCGATGATGTATTTGAACCGTGACAGCGGGCGACCCTCTCCTAGGGTATCGCTGCTATCGTCGCTCGCCGAGGCTGCAGTGGATATTGTGCATCGGTATCGTAGCCTGGAATAAGCCTGGGATTTATTAAACTCTGCCAACAACTCCGCCTCTTCCGTTCACCTTTTGGTCGAGGTTCGAGTGCGTTGAATAAATTCTTATGTTTTTTGTTTTCAAATATAATTTAAAAAATTGAACAGCGAAAAGCGTTTCGTTTAGGTGTGTATTTTTATTTCTTTACCACAACCCGGGGGCCGACCGTGTTGCCACTGAGACACACTCTTGTTGGGTTCGCTGTTTGACACAGATTGTTGAACCCGTAGAGTCGAAATTACGCGCTTGGTAGTATAATACCGATGTTTTGTCCGGGGCGAGACCGTACACCTTATTATATTCATTTATTATAACCGGAAACACGAGCTTTAATGCACATTAAAAAAAAAAGCTCGCAATATAATTAACTAGCTATAAATAATACCTACGTAAACGATAAATGAATTATTTAAAAAAAAAGAAAAAAACGCACACTGATTTTCTATAAATAAACTTGGTGCTAATAAATATTTATATACAATTTCGTTGTTGTTATTATTATTATTATTATAACGATAAAATTGAAGATAAAATTGATACGAAAATTGTATCGCCGTATCGCGAGTGTTGAAATAGAATTTTTTAAATTATTTTCTATCCGGGTGCCGGCGCGGGCGCCAGACCGATAACATCTCAGTGGGGGTTGAACCTGCGGGGATAGAGCGAAGGGTGCAGCACGAGGAGGTCGCTCGAGATACGCGAGAGAAGAGAGTTTGAGAAGGAAAGAAACAAGAGATAATTTCAAAGAAGATATCAACGTAGTATAAATAGAAGAAAAAGAGCGCGGGAGCAGCGGCTACTAGGCTGTGGACATGATTATATCAAAGGATCTATTCCTTCTTGGCGATCAAGATTACCTACGGCTACCGAGCAACGAGAAACGGCAGCAGCGGGCGATGGGCAGACCGGTCGTCAACACACCAAGGTTCGTTTTTTAAAATCATCAATTATTTATTTGATTATTTGTTTGCAAATGATTATCACGATTTCGTAGATTTAGTGCAATTTCTTCATTTTTGTGTTAAACTGTAATATTTTTGCATCTATTTGTTCGGAATTTTAGGAATCTGAAGAAATTTTGAAGAAGAATACAAAAAAAAAAGTATAAACGCGAAATTGAATTTCATTCGATTCAGAAAAAGTTTCAGGAAATTATTGACAATTTTTTTTTTTTCACAATATAAAATATTTTAAGAATATAAAAAAAAAAATATGAATAGAATTAGAGAATTTAAAAAATAGGGGAAATACCTATGGGATGTTTGGCATCAATAAAAATATTATTATTTATATTTTTGACTCCACAAATCAATATTTTGAATTAAACTACTTGAATGAATTCATATTACAAACAGTTCAATGTAAAATTAATAAAACTAATGTTAAAGGGAGTATAAATTGAAGAGAAAAGAATTATATTTGAACGGTTTATATAAACTCATGTATATGCGATATACAATGTGTATATAGATTTCTTTTATTTCATTCAATATGTAATCTTGAAGCTTCGACGATTAGAATCCCTACGAGACTGTGTAGTGTGTAGTGTCAGTATTTATATTGCGTCATCAAAACAAACTACGAGGTCGTCGTAACGGGGAGTGAGTGTACCGGCAGGGAACGTGCGAGGAGGCTGAAGGGAATGCGTGCCAAATCGGAATTCAAACCGATGCAACCATTCTTCCGAGTTTTTGACCGGATCACGCGATTTGCAATTTCTTTTTTAATCATTATTCGCTAATTTATTATCGTTGAATGATAACACGTCAGAGATTTCTTTCTTTTTTTATTTCACGGTTTTGGAGTCAATTTTCTGTACTGTAACAAACATTGCGTGTACCTGAAGCCTTCGTAGAGCGTTCGAAAGTATAAATACAACAAATTAGAACCCAGGGTTCGCTGAACCCGATATATTTTTACGGTATACGACTTTGTTTATTGACTTGACGTATCGGGAGGAGCAGCGACCACCCACGCTCGGAATCTACGAGAGTGTATAGCGACCAACCATCACGGTTTAAATTGGAGCAGTTGGGCACAGGCGCGGGCCACAGTCGAGTATCAAACGACCGAAACGATACTGTCGCCAATTTATTTGAAGACTTTTTTTACCGATTAATTTGGACACTGTTTTTTCGCATTAGAGAAGTAGCTGGTTTCGGTTGATTATGAGACTGCAGCCTTCGAGCTTCGAGTTATTCATTTTGTTTCCGGCTATCTTGAATTTTGCAAAACTGACCTCAGATTCTTGATCAGCGGCACAAAAAAAACCTTTGAGTAACAATTTTCATCAAAATCCAAATTAAAATTGCGCGAAACTGACTTCAGATTCGTGATCAGCGACGCAAAGAACCACGTGGTACCAAATTTCATTCAAATCCGTTGATCCCTTCGCAAGAAATCGTAATTTTTACTGTATTTTTTTGTTATCATTCGATTGAACCGATCAAAGCCAGAATTCAATCAGTTCTAACGATAAGTTGAGAAAAGTCGCGTTGATTGGGTCCAATTTGATCGGGAAATATCAGTGAGGCTTCTATAATATTATCACAGGGGTCGCCTGAAAAACCTGGAAAATGTCAAATTGTCAGGGAATTTGAGAAATATTTTTTGAATCGCACTGAAAATATTAGTTTATATTCTTTATTCTTCAATAATTAGAATTTCTGAATTGAATTCTATTGAGGTAACAAATTGCGTTTTCAGTTCGTTTTTGGTTCTTTTCATAAAAAAAAAAGAAGAAGCAAAAAGAAAACGAAACTGTTTTCCTCTCTGGAGAAATTGAGATACCCTCGATAGAAGCGAACGTATTCGTCGAATCACTACGAAACAGAATTGGGTGAAAGATTTATCGACCACGAAGAACGACGCGGTGATAAAGGTCAGGCGAAAAAAAAAAAGAAAAACTAGCGCGTTTCATGTCCTGGAAAACCTGAAAATGTCAGGGATTCTTTTTTTTTCTAGAAATTGGTGACCACTCTGTAAAAGCACTGGTTCTGAAACTTGGGGTTTTTTCCTCTCAAGAATGATTTCCATATAAAGCGATTCAGCATATTTTAATTCTCGGAATTTCGCGATGATATACAATAAAACGTGAATTAAATACGCGATAATTTTTTGTTTTCCCTGTAATATCACAAGTATGCAAAATATTAAATTTGGTTTTTCGAACCTCAATTTTTTTTCCCCAGATTTTTGCTCGACTTCACTAGGTTGGGGGCTGTGAAGCCTGATTAATTTGTAAAACCTGCAAATCTCACAGAATTTGCATTTCACATAGAATTATTAGACAGTTAAAGCCTTTGGCGAATTGAATGTGAGAGAATCTTTCATTTTCTTTCTACAAATCTCTAAAAGATTCAACGGGAAATAGAAAATAGAAGAATCTATATATAATACACTCTGATCTGACATGAAAAAATGTGAAAAATTTGGCTCGCGCAAGAACTCGTATATTTTTCAGCAATACGCTCTACTACTTCGATATATGTATAAAAGCAATTCCGCGATAAAAAAAGAAAACTATGTTCGTTCAATACGTAAAAATAAAAGTGATAGGCTATATCTCTAGAAATCTAGCGATTCTGAACGATTCCAACCATTTCCAGGAGTCAGGATCTTGGAAATCTTGAATATTTTGTAAATTGACTGTGATTTCGGGTCACGTGACCCATCGAGACGGGTGACCGATTGATTACGTGCGTGAAATCGTTCTGTAATCGAGTGATTCTTGAATGATTCAGAAAGTGAAACGTAATGAGCTCGAATAAGTTATGCACACGTGACTTAAAATCGGTTCGAACGGGTTCGTCATAGCTCAAAATAGGAAAAAAAATCGCAGGGTCGTCTTTTGGAATCGCTTAGTCGTCCTCTAAAATTGTTTGGAATTAATGGTCATTTCTGAAAATCTCATGGTCATCAATTTCAATGACCTGGTCGTCTTTAGAAATCGCTTGAAATCGATGGTCATCGCTTAAAATCGTTCTGTGATCCCTAAAATCGTTTGATTACTCCTCTTTTAATGGTTTCGACGTGGCGTTCTTAGGGAATCGAGAATAATCGTCGAGTGGCTTTGACACACCCTGAAACTCGCTATAGCTGATATACCTATAGGTGCAAAGAGTAATTTGAGGGATCAGATTATATGTTATCTCTGTGTATAATTCCTATGCAACTAGGAGAGTCTCTGACGGCAATATAATTACATAATACCTATACCTACACAAACTCTTGAACGATGACTTTGAGCGTTTGGAGATTAACAAGTTTCGCCAAAGTTTCGCTATGGATGGGCGGTTGCTGCGGCTCTCCTATGCGATAAGCTCGCTTATAGTCTCTTAATAACTCGAAGTGCGCGTAGACTGGATTAATTAACGTTCCTCTCGACGTAATTATTCAACACAAGCTTTTGGTAGTAGAGCGTGGGCATGATAATACAGCAACCTCGGTATATTTCTCCACCTTGTGCAAATTTACAAACGAGACGTACAAGAAAGAAAAACAAAAAAACAAAATACCAACTCAATTACAATGAAATAACGAAGAATATAAAATCTGCAGGGACTAACGTATATACAGGATGGCTTATTTCATGTGTCGAAAATGGGAGGGGCTTAAAATGGCATAACTTTGAAACGGTCAGATTTATTTTTACACTTGATGTCAAAGAAGCGTTTCAAAGCCGACAATCCTGCACGTATAAATGTGTTTTTGACGTAAAATCTACATTTGACCGTTTTAGAGTTATCCCACAATTCAAGTCCCTCCCATTCTCGACACATGAAATGTGCCGTCCTGTATATACGTAGTTTTCTCTCGTTAATAAAATAGTATTTTCACCACAGTTTCATAGGAAATGAAATTGTTCCTATCCCCGAGTACGTATGAGTGGATTTTACTCACATACACACGTGCCTCTCCAGATGTGAGGAGATCGAGAACAGGAGAGAGCACGAGGCGGCACACCTTTTCGCTAACCCCCCATCCAAAGGAGGTGAGGCGAAATATCCGCTCGCGAAAATACAGAACCGGTCTGTGGTCCGTAGTGTGCCCAAAAACTCATGAAGCCCGGGGGAGTTGAAGACCTTTTTACTTCTGATAAACAAGAGAACAGGAAGAAATGTTGAATTAGATAATTCAAATTTTTATGAGAATTTTTATTTTTCTTCGACTCGGGGTGGGGACAATTTGGAGCTGCTGCCAATCGAGTATGCGGTATCATCGAGTAGGGATCCCCGGCATAGCCTCACTAGGCCTCAATTTAGGTGAAATATGGCTTCCTCGAGTAGTAGGTTATTACACTGTTAGAAACAGAGTATCAAAACAGGTTCGCGAAATATTTTATATTGATTCACCATTTTTTTCATTTAATATTCTTATTTTTATTAATATTTTTTGTTGTATTATTGAATGTAAATATGTAGTGAATCTAGTGGGACACTTTATAAATGTCAAACTTTTCTTGAACTGGCTTGCCGAAAAGAATTCCCCGACTTGGGCATGGAGATGAATTTAGCAGCCACAGTTAGCAGCCAAAAGTGCCGAATCCAATAAAAATGGGACACGCAGGCCATAGAATTTGAATTTTGCAGAATATCATTCAAAGGAATACTTTTATAAAATTATAGATATGAATCTTTACTGCGTGATTTTATTCAGGATAAGTTTTAAATGTTCAGCTGCTAGCTTCAGCTTCGTGACATGTCCCTAAGATTTTTTTGCCCTGGTGATATTTCGAGTATATTATATAGTCAATGATTTTTATTTCTTTGGACAATCGATGCTTGAATCTGTAGTCATGGTGCCTCGCGACATTGTGCAGATCAAAAACTACGAAATCTGGGTGTTATAATAGCAAGTGTGTTGGTGCAGAGCGGGATAAGATTATATGAGACTATGCTAATAGAAATGTTGTATTTTAACAACTCCGAGAGGCACCGCGGTTCCTAATTGGTCCAAAGCCAAAAAGTGCTAGGCATGTATTATTGTTGAATTTATTTTTAGGTTTAAAGGTTCGATAACTTTTTATACACACCTACCACTGCAATTATACAGACTGATGAATCGAAGCTCTCGATAATGTCATCTGAAATCCTGGAACCGGGTATTTTTCAATTGTTTTTTATCCAGTTTTTTTTAAACAAATCTTATTTCCTTACTCTAATTAACCAATAATTTACGTTCAACCTAAACTCTGGTGTCTATACGTCTATAACCTTCGGTCAATTTTTATCCTGAAACCGAAGGTCGCTGCGTTCTTATACTGGTCAGCATTTTCAAAAATGCCAATTAGGATATGCGCTACATTCGCGCGGGTGAAGCCCTATCGCGCTTTCTATTTCTAAGCTTTGAGATATTATGTATTTAAAACGCAAATAAAAAGCTGCTGGCGATTTTTTTTTCTGCCTCTTCGTCTGACGTTAATTCTGTTCAAAGATTATGCAAAAAAAAAAAAAACTCAAGGTGGCTAAAATTATTCTCAATCTCGAAGATCGTCTGCGTTTGACTTGACACAGATCAAGATATCAAATATCTAACAAGGTGATTAAAACGAGCTTAAATACCACAAAAATATTCTGAATTGTAGAAGTTATTCGGCTTCAAAAATACCACCAATAAAAATTCGTCTTCCACAAAAAGTCTTTCCAAAAATTCGTTTTCAACAAAAGTCGTCCTTCAAAAAATCTCTGTAAAAGGATTGATATCAAATACAAGTACCAAGTACAAAAAAAAGAAAAATCAAACCATATAACGTTGTGCTCGTTCGCTCGTTACGCTCGCTCACTCGATTGGGTTTTCATAATTTGTGAGGAGAAAAATTGGGAGCATGAGTTTCGAGAAGAGAAAATTTTCGAAAGAAAAAATTGAGGGAGTGGTACTTGCGGGCCAAGTGTGAATGAGTGAAAGAGTGACCACTGAGGTCTAAAAGTCACATTTTTTTATCTTGCTATGAAGGCCCGCCAAGTACCACTCCCTCAATTTTTTCTTTCGAAAATTTTCTCTTCTCGAAACTCATGCTCCCAATTTTTCTCCTCACAAATTATGAAAACCCAATCGAGTGAGCGAGCGTAACGAGCGAACGAGCACAACGTTATATGGTTTGATTTTTCTTTTTTTTGTACTTGGTACTTGTATTTGATATCAATCCTTTTACAGAGATTTTTTTGAAGGACGACTTTTGTTGAAAACGAATTTTTGGAAGAAGACTTTTTGTGGAAGACGAATTTTTATTGGTGGGTATTTTTGAAGACAGATTTTGTGTGAAAGAATTTTGGTGGTAAGTTTTGTGGGTGGACCACATTAATGTACTTGGCGAAAGGTTTTTGCACCAGAGGTGCTTTTTGGGGGATATCACTACTTTTTGTATATTTTTTTCACTTCCTGCTAACTGCGCTAGCTCGCTGTGCTTGCTCGATTGGGTCTTCGTAGATCCTCACTCGCTATGCTCGCTCGGTTGTCAGTATTTTTCTGACCGATTATTTCCATTGAGTATATTCCATTGGATAGACGGTTAAAAATTTTGAATTTTCTGTTATAAAACGCTAGATATTATCGGAAATGTTGATGAGAACGCGTAAATGTATGTCCAGTTGATTTCTGTAACTCTGACTTTTGCTTAGGGGCAGACGTGAAATATTAACCCTCATTGGGTTGTATAAATTGATCCGTCAAAATCATTCACAGTAAATATTCGCAACGTGGAACCCTATGGCGGCGCTCCTCCCTTCTCATCCGGGATTGGGAGCGGCCACAGCGGAGTTACCTACAGACAGGGTTATAGTCACTGCTCATTACAAATTAAATCTTAAAAAATGTTCACAGTAAGAAAATCTGAAAATCAGTGTATAAATAATGATTGGTATGCACTCAATAAAGTCTTCCGAGACTTTAGTATTCCTGTTATAAATTCCATGACAAGATTCGTCCGTTCCATCCGGTTCACCAAGGTATTCTTAGAACCCGATGGTTTCAAGTCGTGTAACTATCCTTACTCCAGTAGTCTAATAACTGTGCCGCCATATCTACATTGACAGCTGAGTCATCGAAGCAAACCCCCGGAGCATAGCGCAATGTACACATTTTCTTCACAGAGCTAGAAGTAGGCGTGCGATAACCATAACCAGCGCAGTTAAAGAATCGATCATATCGTCAAGACCTGAGGGAACGGACATATTCGGCGGACAGTCCAGAACTGAAACGTAACTCAGAAAACTGTGTATGAAGTGTTACGGACCTCTATACTCCTCTTGGAGCGTATTCCGAGTTACGCCTGCTCTAGACTGCCCGCCGAGATACCTCTGCTTCCTCAGGACCCGTCGATATATCAATCAATATATCAATAGCATGGCCACGAAATAGTTCTCTCCGGAACTAAACCACTCAGGTATATAGATTCTTTGAAGCCTATGCCATTTTTTTTTTTTTAATGTACTTGCCTCGAGACTCTACCAAGTCCCTTGATATTCAGCACCTGAATCATGAACATATAACCAATAAAGCGTCTTATTCTACATCGTAAGAATTTTTTAACTGAGCTAGATATACTATCAGATGGTTAGCGATAAATGGAGAATAAAGTATTATAAGCTGGTCGAGGCCAATTTCATCTGACACATAACAAATTTCACGTATTTTCAATGATTATGTTTCGCATACTGAACTGTTAATATTTATACGAACGACCAATTGATTAATCTAACTGGTTGACTCTGATAACCTCATAACTTGATTTTTCCATGAAACAGGCTCGCGATTTCCATACGATGTCGAGCTGATACATAAACTTCAAAGCCCATCTTGTTTCACTTTGTCGGTAATGATTCTCACATCACATCATGTATCTCAATATCACGCAGTGATAACGAGTGCAATGAAATGTCAAACCGAAGCAGCCGACGCGAACATGCTATAGCTAGCAGTTTCGGGCAATCGATTCTCGATCTGTTACATTTAAAGATGGCGGCTTGTTTACATTCACGATTCGATCTAACTCGTGATTCTTAACAGTGCTGACACAGGCGCTGTCCGGCGGCCAATGCCAGGTACTCGGATCGCTGTTGTCCCGACTGTCTAGTGGTCGCTACTCGTCTCTAATTTTTAGTAGCCGAAACAACAGCCTATACCACGGACGTATAATTATATTAGAATTATATTAGAATTAAAATTCGTTCACTTACCCACTCATATGCCTGGTACAGAAGCACTGTCACGTATATTAGAGATTGTTTTCCGAATTTTCTTGATCTAACGGGTCTAGTAATTACTGATAATAATTATCGTATGAATTCTCTTAATTTAATTCTAATATTCATGACAATCGATTCTCGATCTTTTACGCTGAAAAGTGGCGGCTTGCTCACGTGTCACGAGTGCCATCTAGCATCGGATATGATCCAAAGCGAACTAAATTACAACGACCAATCGTAACCGAGATCTGTCTTAGCGGCCTACCTTACCATGCGAGCGGCGTAGTCTAAACTACAGAACAGACCGCCGCTCTTCTCTAATTTTTATACTCGTAGCTCAAAGCAAAGTCTGGCTCGAGGAGACGACGATGATGAAGGAGACGAAAATTTTCGACCGAAACGGACCTGTCAGATCTTTGAAATAATCATATCTCATCTTTACGTGCACGGATTTAATCGAAATAGGGCTCAAATGAAAGCTTTTCGTGCCGGCATTCTAACAATAATATTTCGAGACCCATGGATATCGCGAGATGAAAGAAATAAGAGAATGTGATTTCCCCCACCACCGCGAATAGCTCCCGTTCGGGTAAAGAGACTCGCTTCGAGTCTCACGCAGCGTATTAAAATTTTTTTTTTTAATGTACTTGGCGCGAGACTCTACCGAGTCTCTTGATCAATAAAGTATGTTATTCTACATCATGAGAATTTTCTCACAGAGCTGGAAATACTATCAGATCAGAAGGTTAGCCATGAATAGAGAACAGAGTAAATAGTAAGAATACAGAACAGAGTAAATAGTAAATAGTAAATAGACTTTATTATTTTCCATGACAATGTTGGAAAAAGCCTGAGTATTATAAGCTGATCTCGGCCAATTTCTTCCGACACATAACAAATTTCGATTTGTGATTAATCTAACTGGTTGACTCTGATAACCTCATAACTTGATTGTTCCATGAAACAGGCTCGCAATTTCCATCCGATGTAGAGCCGAATATATGTAAACTTCGCCCATCTTGTTTCACTTTCTCGGTAATGATTCTCATATCACATCACGTACCTAGTGATAACGAGCGGAATGAAATGTCTTCGTTTTGTCAACCCAAGCAGCCGTCGCAAACACGCTATAGCTAGCAGTTTCGGTCAATCGATTCTCGATCTATTACGTTTAAAGATGGCGGCTTGTTTACATTCTCGACTAAACCCGTCATTCTACAGTGCCGTCACAAGCGCTGTCTGGCGGCTAATGTCAGGTACTCGGAACGTTGTTGTCCCTGCTGTCTAGTGGTGGCCACTCTTCTCTAATTTTCGTTGGCAGCGGAATTGACGACTGAAAGTAATAACGAAGGAGAAGAAAATTCTGACGAGCAAACGGATCCTCGATACCTTTCGAAAATCATATCTCAGCTCTTCGGGCACCGATTAAGTCCAAATAGGACTCAAACGTGAGCTTTTCATCTCCATGTTCAAGGATAAATGTTTCAATCCCGTATATGTAGCGAGGCGAAAGAAAACAGAGATTCTGACTACCCCCACCACTGCGAATAGCTCCCGCTCGGGTAAATAGACTCGGTGAGTCTACGCGCGGCGTTTAAAAAAAATTTTTTTTAATGTACTTGGCGCGAGACTCTACCGAGTCTCTTGATTCGGCTTCGCGTACCCACAGTAAAAACTAAAAAAATTGATAACCGACAATTTTTTATACCTCGCGTTCGATTTGGTTGTGTAATATTCTCAGTGTGCAAAAACGCATTCATATAAAAAATAAAAAATAATAATAATAAACTAACGCCTTTTTTTGTATACCCAACACTTTTGTATCGTTTTGATCGATGGACCGACAATTATACCTAAGTTACTTACTGCGCAGTATAACAGAAAAAAAAATCGGCAAACCTGATTGAAATTCGAAAGGCCTTCGATACTGCCGATGCATGCTAGGCGCATATTATATATGACTCATAGAACAAGTTTCTACGAACAGATTTAGTCGAATGACTTCCGCAATTTTTGGCAATTGGAGCGGATTATATTATGCACGACTATTATTATTATTATTGTTATTGTTATCATCGCATTGAATGTGAAAATTGAGTTTCAATCGGGGAAAACTAGAAGGGGGGCCCCCTGAATATTTTACCACGATTAAAAGACAATATTTTCTATACATATAGAAGAATATTCTGGAAATGATGTTAATTGCGATATTATGACAGCGCAATGGAACGATTAAAAGAAAATGGTTCCATTGAGACTTCCGATCGTTATTGTACATATATCCGAGGCCGGGGTCTTCCTCGCGGTTAGAGGTTCGTCTCGCCATCTCGCCATCAGCTATTTCCGAGCTGTCAGTCAAAAGCGAAGGTTATACCTCCCATTGAGTACCTCCTGGGTCCTCTACTTACTCTTGCCTCTATCCACCGATATACGACTCGGCTGCATTCACACCGCGTCACTCGATTGATTGACAGTTCTCTTTCTATGAATTCTGAAGGTGAAAATTAAAAAAAAAAAACTTTTTCGATATTAAAATCCTCTTTTTTATATTATTCCTTTCATGATAATGGGATAAAAAATTGCGGGCGATGATGACTTCCGTCGCGAAAGTTATGTCTAATTTTAGATTTCGTATATAACCCGAGGAACGCGCTTCGACGAGTGTGTTGTGCGGCGAGGGATTTTTTAAATGTCATGGCTGACATTCTCAAGGACCTTTCAGTACTTGTGGAGAGTTCAACGCAGGAATATATTGCACAAGGGTTTAATGTTTTTGAAATTCTCTATTCTCAGCATGGAGGCTCAGGACTCTGTAAATTCTGCAAACCAAAGAACGGACGCGAAACGCTCGTTAAGAAACGAACGAGGTTATAGACTCCGTATCGTCTGGTCTTTTCTCTATCTGTGCTACGGACTTCGCGTCTTGGTGAAGGTATAAGGCTCGCAAGTAACGTCACTGACCTGCCTTACCTGCTTGATGATCGTCCGTCCGCAGTCCCTTCGGACACATGCGCACACGAGTTATTCTACAATCTTTTTATTTTCTATTTTTTTTTTTGTCTTTTTATTGTTTGAGACGTCTTATAGACGTCAGTCAGGACTGTTAAGTTGTTCGACGAGCCTTTTTTTAGTTTGCGAGATATTCAGACTCTAAAGAAGCTGCCGTATGAAATAAAGAAATGACGTATCGAAAATATCAATTTTTCAATAATTGTACAACCGGTAGGTGAAAAATTGTAAAATTTCAGGATATGAGCCCGAATTCTCTGACAATTCCCGGTTTTCCAGATTTTCCTTACAGCCATAGATACTCTGATGAAGTGAGTAGGTAGTAGAAATCCGGAAGAGACTCGTTGCGAATATGAACGTTGCTGACGTGATTATTCTTTTAATTACAACGTGTACAAGGGGCTCCCTTGATTACTTCAAGCCAGCTTTTATAATTACTTTAATTAATCACAATTAAACCGCGGTAATTTTCACGTCCTATTTTTCTTCTTTGGTTCACGTTACGTCACTATATTATCGTTATCAACTATACCGTAAAATTTCTTCGTAACTTTTTTTTTCTTTTACGGATTTAATAGGATTTATCTGCTAAACGGGGCTGGCAAAACTATTTTTATCAACTTTTTTCCAATCGGACTTTTTTTTTTTGTGGCTATAATCCCAAGAGGCGTCTTCTTCTTCCCGTTGAGTTTTATTACCTAACGAAAATCGAGCCACGTTAGTTAGTTGGGTGTCAGGTTCGGGTCAGTGAGGTCCTTTGGGTCGGGGGAATGAAACCTAACTGATTCGACACAAATGCCGCGAGCCAGTAACATGAGAATGAAAGTGATGCGCGAGCGCCAGTTAATGGATTTAAATGGAAATTACACAAAATTCAATGAGTCAGATTTTTTTTTTGTTTCCATATTCTAGGAATTCTACTGATCCATAGGAATTTTTTTTTTCTTCTGTGACAAATATTTCAACGATAAAATAAAAACGATATTTCAACGTTATACAGAATTTTAAATTGTTTAAATATAATATATCGAATTATGGGAATAATTAATTAATCAAATCCCCACCCCGGAAGATGAGGAGATCGATTATTTAATTTTTCTTCCGAAACTTGAAACACAAAAAATACATAATCCATATGTGAGATGCAGTATTTTATTTTTTTTTTTTGTTTCTTCTTTTTTGGGTATGTTAATTTGTCGTGTTCGACTCGTTCCACGTAGGTCGCCCGCGCTGTGTCAAGAAGCGAAAAAGATGCAGCTGTTTCGTTTAACGGTACATCCGCCGGCGCCAGCCAGTTTTCAGGGAGCGTTTTAAACCCAACCCTTTCATTGTTTGCCGATCGGAGGAGGTTCAGAGAATGAGACGGAGACGGAGACGGGGAGTCGCGAGTAAGGTGGAGAGAAAGAGAAAGAGAAAGAGAAAGAGAAAGAGCAAAGGTACCGGGCAAACCTCTCTGGCAAGATCGGTGTTGGTATTTATTTACACAGTCCACAGAGTATTACACACCCAACGGGTATACCTCAAGTCTGAATGACGGCGAGAAGCGAGAAGCGAGATCGTTGACGTTTAAAATTCATTTGGTATAATACTCGTGTACCATACGATACGTATGGCAGACCTTCTCCGTTATCTTTATAACTAAATGCAAATCTTGACGCGCGGGGAAGGTAGGATGTAAGAGAGGCTTGTTTGCTTCGCGATGCAATATGTGCCCCCTCTGGTAAACGGTGAAACGGTCAAACGTTCGTTCGTTTTCTCTCGATAGCATCCGGGATATGATATATTACGATGCAAGCTGCAAGCTTCAAGCTCCAAGCTCGATGCTTGTACCTCACTGACCACGCACCGGGTCCACGACTCGGAAGCCGTTAATTGATCGACGGTTATTATTAATTAAAAAATGAATCGCGGTCGGTGAACGCGCCGATGCAACGAAGCACTCTACTCTACTCTACTCTACTCTACGACTCCATAAATAAATTAATCTATGCGCATACGTATAAAGTAACGTTTACGTACAACAACGATACTAGCGACAGTGTTGGGGGCTCTGTTATGTTGCGCCGCGGCTATGGTTATAATGCCTGGCTCACGTACATCGTTGGGGTTCCTGCTGCACTGTTATCGCTGTTGTTGTCGTCCCAGTTTCTCCGGTTTCATGCTTCGGATGTGGACGGTTGGCGAGCGTGCGTGTTACATCGTTACTCACATTTTTACATCCACGATTAACGCGATGTCAAACATTGAGGAAAATTGTAAGATCGAAAAATCGAACATATGTATGGTTGGAAATTATACAAACGAGATTCATTAATTCATTCATTCATTCGACACTGAATTCTAGTTGGGTCAATCTGATTCGACTGTTTTTCATACCTGGGAATCTTTTTACTTTCTTTGTTTTTTCATCGTTTTTTATTTAATCTAGCTAATAGCCTTCTGCTTTGGCTCGGGTTTAACCGACCAAATTACCTGCTCCGTTGTCTGTGGTATTAGGACGGTTCAGTTGGGGCTTATCAGAGAACTGATTCTATGTAACGATCGAGAGAGAAAATACATAATGTGAACGCGAGTCTTTCAATTTATTAGAATTAATTTCGGTATAACTGGACGTTTAACCCTACTTGATGGCAAACAAAAAACAACTTAACAAAAGTTTTTTACGAATTTGGTACTCTAGATTTTTCGAAATGAGGTAGAAATCACTTGTTTCGAATATCGAATTGAAATTTTTTTCACTAAAAGAAGGGGTTTATACCGATTACGTTCAAATAAAAAGGGGAGGGATCAACGATTTTATTTTCCGCAAAAAATTCACAATTAATGAAATAATGAATCGAAATAAAAAACTTGGTAAAAATGTACATAATCAATAAAAAAAAAAAAAAAAGATTCTAATCTTCTGGTCAGACTAATACATTTCGATGTATTTTAACCTTGAAAAGTGAAAAAGCTTCTATTCCAAACGTTGAAAAATTTAATTTTGATAGAATAAATTATTGTTTCTAGCCCATCAATTCGTTACGTTGACATTAATAGATGTCTTCGCTCGAAATGAATTGCGATAAGCGAAAAAAAAAAAAATGTCGCAAAATTCCTGGTAACCACTTATGCGGCATTGAAATTGAAACTAAAAATAATGAAACATCGTCTGATACATGAATGTATCTCGTTATAGGATTGAAATCGCATAATTTGAATGACTAACTGCCGCAGCAACCTTGAATATTTGATCTAATCGTTTCTGGAACCCTCTGGTCGTAGTCGTTGTTGTCACGCAATATAGATACGACTGTAATTCTTTCGGCTCTTAATCAGCTCACAGCGCCCGTGGCTCTTACATACAAAGTCACGGCAAACGTATCCATGCCGTATATTGGTAGTCGCAAAAATTCGCACCTAGCTGTAGGTACCCACGCGCTCTTTCAAGGTCGCCTTGCGTCTAGGTCGTTAACTACACGTGTGTCTCCTCGACCATTATCTTTATTGTTCAATCGATTATCAGCCGAAAAGTACCACGGTACTCGCTTATTGAGTGGTTATGGCCTTTTTTTTTCTTTTTATTTTTTTCTTCAATGGGGGAAGTCGATCGTAGTCTGTAATACATATTTGTAATTTTATATATTCGACTTTCCCCATTCAAAATGAATAAATAAATAAATAGATAAATAGATAAATAAATGAGTTGACTTGAGACCGTAATACATGATGGAATTTTTGTTAACCTAGTCCCCACCACTTCTCTTGCCGGTCAGTTGGGTAGGTTGAGTGATTTTATCCTCCAAGGTCACGCCGGTTATGAGTCAGTGTGTCTGCGCCTACCTGTCTGTCGTTCTTTTCGTTGCCATTCTTTCGTTCGTTCGTCCGCTGTTTCAGGAACTGGACCGCGTGACCAAGGTGTAGGCTTTATCGATACAGTCGGTATCTACTTCGTTCATTTTTATTATCTCTTTCTATCTTTTTCCATCTCGTCGGCAAACTTTCGAGGCAATGACTCCGAAACTTGTCTCTCTCTCTCTCTCTCTCTCTCTGGGTAGAGAGAGGTACGGGCCCGAAAACTCTCCCACGTCTCCGAAAGAACGACTCGACTCGCTCGCTCGCTCTTGCGGGTGCCTCTATAGCAGCAGCACAAGCAGCAGCAGCAGCAGCAACAGTGAAACGCATCGCGTCGCGTCTTGTGTGCATAGAAGTCTAGAGGAAAATTAAACCTTGTGTAGACACACTGTGTTTCTTTTTTCTTTCCTCCCCCCTTTCTTCCACTTCTTATTCTTTTTCTTTCCATCTAATTCGATAGATTGTTGAAGACTGCAAAACTGTCCAAACACATGATTATAGTCTACGATCCCCTCTAAGTCTAATCATGAGATTAACAAGCAAAGAGACTGGCGCGTCAGACCGAGGGAACCGCACGACGAAGCTATTCTTGTCATCTGTTCACCGGGGCGCAGGCTTGATCAACGCTCGTCTTTTTTTATATTCTTAATTTTTCAATTTTTTTTTTTTTTTTAATCTAGGGATTGTTCATTTAGTAGAGAGGATAACGAAAAAAAAAATGGTTAAATCATGTGAAATTCAGCTTTTTTCCTTACACCTATACTCTGAAGGAATTTTTAGTCTGAGGTAGGTCGTGGTTTCTCGTTTACTTCAATGACGCCGAACTGTTTTTATTTCGTTCATTTCATCTCATCCGCTCCTTCTTTCTTCGACTCTTCTTTTTTTTGTATACTATTTGGTCTCTCTCTTTTTTTTTCTTACGTTTCTCTTGAGTGAAAGAGAAAAATTGCGACGCTCTTGTACGCCTACAAAATTATATGTATATGTACGTATGTATGTACGACGCAAAGGATATATATATATATATTTTTTTTTTAAAGATATATTTTAGTTTGTGGTGATGATTTAATTCTGTTAATAATAATTTTCTCTGGGACAGAGAATTTACAGTCTATTTTGGTAAAATTCTTTTCTCATCCTGTACATCATGAGTTATTTAAATATTTTCACTCCTTTCTTTGATGTGTTTGAGTATTATTATTATATATATATTTCTTTTTCTTTTTTAGACTGTTGAATTCTATTTTTGCTCTAGATCGCGAGGATATAGTAATTGACGATTTATTCATGAAATTATTTAATTATTATAGTAAGTAGTATTTATTTGTTACTCTTATATATATTACTCTATGAAAAAATAAATAAATCTTTACATATCGAACAACTTATCTAGAAAATAATATTGTCTAGAATGCAGTTTTGAAATATTTAATTGGTTAAGTTTATGAAATGAAAAAAAATTCTATAACCGATTAATTTTTCATTGATATACCTCATACATGATTACAACTTCGCAAATCATGGAATTGAAAATGAAAAAAAGTTATATCAAATTGTCTATTCGAAACGTATCGTCGTTTTAAGTATATACTGTTTATGGAAATGACGCAAGCTGGTGTGCCTAGTTCGTCCGCGAGAACGTTCTAAACAATATTTTCAAGGTCGATCGGTCGATTAGTCGGTACCTCTGAACGTTCTGCGAAAAGAATCGTCATCGTGTAAAAACGATAAAAAAAAAAAGAAAGAAAGAAAAGAAAGAAATAAAACCAGTCTCTCCGTAAAATCTCAACATGCGGCAACATTTTTGCACGATAGAAAAGAAAAAGTGCATCGCGTGTACATATATTATAGACTAATCGAATATCCACGATCGATTCATTCTCTGTATATATTCAACCGCGCAAACCTGACGGGTTAACGAACGCCGCTCGATCGGTTTCATTGATAACGCTCTCGGCACCGCATCGCGCTCGTATATCCTATAAAACTACAGTCCCTTGTCCTCCACCGACCTCGCTTAATTTTTCCCTTACTCTCTCTCTAACTCTACTCTGTGGCACTCGGTATCTCGGAGGTGGCCTCCGTTGGTCGCGTAGAATAGCTCTCGCGCCTCCTTTACGAGGATGGCTCGTCCCCCCCCCCGCTCCCCTGCTCGATGCGCCCCGTGGTAGACTCTCACTCTCACTATCGCCGAGGTATAGCGGGACGCGTGCGCCGCGCGGTGTCGGTGAGGCGGTGCGGCGCAGCGACTAGGAGAGAGAAGAGAGCGTTGAACTCCGACGCCGGGAGAGCGAGTCGTCGCCGACGCCGGGGCTGTGAGGGGATACGTGGGTTTTTTTTTTGTTTTTTTTTGTTTTTCTTCAAGCGGGGAGGGAGAGGGGAAAAAACGACGGGACGCGCAAGGGAGAGTAAAGCCAGGCCAGTCAGTAACGATGCCATTAGTTTAGTCAGTCAACGAGTCAACAACTGCACCGTTTCGCCCATGCTCCTACGGTTGCTGGTGCTGGTGACGGTGCTGGTGCTGAGACTGAGACTGAGTGCTCATGGCTACATCGACCGCTCGGTTACAGTCGCGTTTTTACAGAACCTGAGCGAAACTTTTTTAAAAACCAAGATCGTATTCTGACTCCCGCGACGATTTTTTCAATCCCTCCCTCGAATCAAATCACTCTCTCCGACCCCCCACAGAGAAATTAATGAATACTTGCCACTTGGGGTGAACAGTATGCGTATTGTTAAATAGAGCTGATTTTTTTTTATCGTTGTGTTTTTGTAAAAAATTACAGTTTCATATGTATAAGTTTATTTATATTCATTTATCCATATGATTGTCATATTTTAACTATTCATTTATCGCCATTCAGGTCGTCTATCGACTGGAATAAAGATCTCGAAATACTTGAATTAATTGAAAAAAAACTTTTTGTTTTTCTTTTATTCTTTTTTTCATTGATTATTCATATTATTCACTGCCAGAATCCCTCACAAATTCTCAGGTAATATTGAATCCTGATTCTAATAAATTTTATTTTTACTTTTATAATGACTCATTATTTCATCAATTTATTATTATTATTATTATAATCGTTATAATCAATGAAATTGAAAAAGACAAATGAAGAATATTGTGGATGGGTTTGAAATTGCACACCGTTCGATACGCAGTTAATGTTGAAAATTGAAATAAGAATAAGAACAAAAAGAGACTAAGAATAAGAATGGGAATAAGGAAATAAAATGAGGAGGTATACATACAGGCAGCCGGTGGGTAATCTTAGCGAGTTTTAATCGCGTCTGATTTCGCCATTTCCGCTGTTAATGTTCTATATTTAAAATCAGTAACAACGGGTAGGAGTATGTGAGCTCGAGTTCCTATCTGTTGTAGTACATAATAAAACCAGTTAGGATTTGCCACTGCACTGCCACTGCACTGCACTTCCACTGGCACTGCAATGGAACTTATAGCGGTTACAAGACAGTGCAGTCAAGCACCTAGCCGGCTACTTCAAGAATCGTTACGATCAGCTGAACTGACGTGCTTATCTGAATCATGAAAATCCAATCGGTACCATTTTTAGGGTTGAAGTTTCGCTTTAATTAATAGAAGCAGAAATTCCATATCGCATATATCGAAGTGAGGTCTGATGTTCTATGCTATTTATTGTCAAAGTAAACAGAATTCATATATATATATATGAGTCGATCGGCCAGATGTCGAATTCTGATTGAAGTGGCTCTAATCAGTAACTAGACGATGAATATATGATTGCCTGATCAGTTTTTTTCGTTCAGAGTATCGTGGCAATTATTAAACCGCACTGTAATTGAATTTTCGTCATACTCGCTACGTTGATAAACGAAAATAAAATACGAGGATAAAAATTGAAAGTAAAACATCTGGTATAACGATCTGACAAAAGTGCTTCTCCATAATCCACAGACTGGATATGAATCAATAATCGGCAGTCGCCCATATTATGCCGCACGGTGGGGCTTATTTGTATGCAAAACTCAATCGGTCAGTTAGTAATAGTCAGGAGCTATTATCAGTCAATGTGTATTCGACGGATGTAGTCGAACTATTGGTTCATTATGGCTGGCACTCGGAGCTGATTATCGCGCCTCGAGTTCTTTAACGTCGATTTCCTACCTACTTTACCACGATTTAACCACATTCATATGTGGTAATGCTATATATTCGTCTACGTATACGAACGCACGTGCCTCGTCTTTTATCTCGGGGAGTTGATAACGAAAGACTGCAAGTCTTTCCCTGTGGTTTTTTTTTAGCTTCTTTTTTTTCTCATTCATAACGTCGAGGTCGAATTCAGACAAAAATATATATCGTTTCAAGGTAACCGAAGTGACTTCAAACGATAAAGTGTTTTTTTATCAACTGGTACATATTGAATGGAAAAATCTTGTTTTTGGCACTGTGAAAAAAATAAATTCGTTTCTAACGTTACTTACTTACCTTCTTTTGTTTGTTTGTTACATATTGGAAAAGGGGTTCCTAAAATTTCGAAATTTTGAATGAGGTATTGTTCAAATATCATTTTTTTCGCAATTGAGATCCTTGAATGACGTTCATCGTGGCTAAACTAAAAAAAAAATTAATAAATAAGAAATCGAGTAAACCGAGTAAAATGAAAAGCTTCTGTTCTTGAATTCGGAGTAAAACGAAGAATAAGAAGAACCCATCCTTCGAGTCATCCCAGGTTCATTTTGTCGTTCTGCAGACAGAATCACGAGAATTACCTAATTTTTAGTGAACACGCGATATTTCTATTACTCTGGAAGACCGGGAATTGTCAGGGAATTTTTTGGTTCATATCCTGGAATTTTTCCATTTTTCACTCACAGCTTGTACAATTTTCGAAAATATCTACAATCGCGCTAATCCTCAAGTTACCTCAGTTTCTTTGAATTAGAATGCTTATGGATATGTTTGGTAATTGATCAAATTTGAAAATTTGCCCATTTCAATTAAATTAAGGCTGCTTTACGTTTAAATTTTTTTTTCGATTCAAAATCTGTTTCCTAGTTTGATTATTGGAACGCCATGTGAACACGTCTTGATCGATAAATTTGAACCAAAAATTGCTTCTTCAGAATTGAAAAGTTGCGAATTTTTAAAATTTAACAATCCTCAAATGATCGTTAATCGGAAACACAATAATTAATGAACATTTGTTAATTGAGTTTATGTAAAATAAAATTACGAGAAGAATTAACACTTTTATTTGCTAACGAAAACTTTTGTTGTTCAAGTTGTAAAAAATTCGCATTCAAAAATTGTGTTGTCTGAGTAAATTTGGTTGAAAAATTCCCAGAAACATTGACATTTTCAACTGAAAAATCGTGATATTTCAGGAAATTCGATATGTCACTGACATTGGAAACCTGCGGTATTACCATATACGCTAAGCAATCAAATATTTTTTGACAAGTCAGACGCTCACGCGTCACTCAACAATGTTTGACGTGTGAAACTAACCTTTCCTAATTTTTGTCGTATATGGCACGATTCTTTCACTCATTCGATTTTTCAGGTTTAATTCGAAAAATATCGATTTTTGGAAAAAAATGATGGAGACCAAAATTGTTGGAAATTTGATTCTCTACAAGTTTGGTTCTATTCATTATATCTGAAAAGTTGAAAGTAAACGAGATAATGCAGTTTCTGAAATTTGGAACGGTTTTTTGAGTGTAATTCGAAAAATATCGATCCTAAAAGAAAAATCGTAAGGACCAAACTTGTAGCAGACAAAATTTCCTACAACTTTTGTCCGTACGGTTTTTCGTTAGATTGAAAAATGGCCGAGTTATTTGATAAAAACCGTTTTTTTTTTCAAAAAAAAAAACTACTTTTTGAAAACAAGCAAAAGCTAAATTTGGTCGCCATTTGAAATTTATACTCCGTGACCCCCCCGAGGGCATAGAAAAAGAAAATCGCGCGATTTAATTTTTCGAGGGTACAAAGTCTATACTGCCTGGACTATGAAGTGATATAGAAAAATGGACGCAGAGAGATAAGAGTATAAAATTTTTCTTACATCTCGGCTTGTTTTAACCGAGATTAATGATCTGAAATTCTAGTTAAAATAAACCACAATAATAAATTTAGCGAATCTCATCGTCATGGACTAGGAGCTAGACGAACGAACCTCTGAACCTCTAACCACCTTTTTACCATTTCCTGGCGGTCGGATGCGCCTCGATGCCCAAACTGTCTTCAGATAGCGGCGATTTTTGTTATACATTCAACATATGAAGATAATCGTGGTATAGAATTTTTAAGAGAGTTGAGTATAGACTGCTGAGATTACTAGATGCTAGTCATTAGTCTTCTCTAGTTAATTGTTTTTTTTTTTTGCTACTTCTTTTTTCACTATATACCTACTTTCAATAACCTCAAGACTTGAGACTATAGTTAGACACATACAAGATTAATCTCTGCAGCGGGGACGGTTTGTGTCTGCCATCTACCCCTGCTGCACGCTTATACAATTTAACATAACTATATACGAGGGTAACAAACGTACAATTTGATCTATTTATAGATACGGTAAGTATATATAATCGTTATAATTATCAGTTATTACTCCGGACTCTACAGGTCTCGTATTCTGTAAGGAGAGTATTTTAATTGATATGTTATACATTTTTTATTCTACATGAATTTCACGATCAAGGTTATCGCAAGACCCGCAGATAATGGCTCATTTCTCTTTCTTTCGAAATGTGACAAATTTTTATTGTCTTCTTCTACTTGTTGAAGACTTTTTTTTAAATCCAGAAACTCTAGTTTAGAAAAATCTGGGACTATTTTTAAAGTTCTTTTTGCTGAAAACTCGGTAAACATTTTTTTTCTCCTTTTTTCTATAAAAATGTGTCTTTCTTCTTATTTAGAATTAATCGAGTGGACAGTGCAAAAATAATATAAATTACGATAATTAAAAGCTTCTAGTAAAAAGTACTTTTTCTAACTTCGAAACTAGAAAAATGAACATACAAGCGTTTTGAGAAATTGGAAAATAACAGATTTGGAAGAATAATTTGCCTTAAACGCGAAAAAAAGAAGAAAAAAAAATAGTGAAACGAATAAAATTATTTCGATCCTGACTTGAGCTATATGTATGTACCTATACTAAAATATCTATAGTTTTGTCAAGGAATTTAGGATCCCGATTCTAGTATGAATCCTGAATTAAAAATATTTCTTACACTCATTTGGTAAAAGGTAGAAAAAAGAAGGACCTCGAGGGAGTTGAAACCTTCGAGGATGACTCATTCGGTTGCTGGTTAGGTTCTTATAAGGCTACGAGAGCGCGGGGAAATCGGTAAAAATGTTTCTTCTCACTGGTCGTGGTGGTGCTGCAGCATAGCAGCAGCAGTTTCGAAATATTAGCATAATCTCATACGACGAGGGGAATTAATCCGCAGATTATTGTATTTTTGTAGTCATTTATTTTCATTTACAATTCTTCGCGTGTCGTTAACGCGAATAATATATCCTCTGACAAAGCCTAATCATTTCAATTCACTGCATATGTCAGCTCTCTGTTTATTTATTCGTTTTTTTTTCTTTTTTCTTCTTCTTTCCTTCCTTCGCCTCGTTGTTTCTGACCCGACTCGACCCCGGCCATTGCGAGCACCGGAGAAATTAAGAAAACGAAGGTCTACCCGCGATATTAGCCACCCACGCATCCTGTACTCACGCGTGTCTGTTACTTGCTCCCTTTTGACTCTCCGGCGAGAACCTCTCTGCAGTGCTCGAACCGATAATATTATACATATGGGACACTTGAGTAACGCAATTTAAGTACCTGTAAAAATTCCGCGCGACGTATAGGCTCCTGCTTTTGCTGTGTGCGGTAAAATGCAAATGTAAAATCGAAGCGTAAGAAGAAGCCAGAGGTATTACCTTATCGAAGGGCTTGAGGCCACGGCGGTTATAGCCTGCAAGTTAATTAGGAGAAACCTGTACTCGAAACGGACGCTGTATTTATTCGACCCCCGAAATCTGTGAGGTTTGTCTCATCAAATTTTTAATTTTCGGACCGACGACGGTGTGAAGTAAGCGCGAGGCGGTATAGAAACTTGGCGAAGTCCGGTTTCTAGTTTGGGAAATATTCGTTACAAAATATCGTGACGAGGCGTGGAAACCACGTGTCTCGAATTTTATAGCCAGTTTTAGAGGGACGGCCGGACCCTTTCCCTTATAAACGTGAGTCAAAAGTTCAAACGATTTTCGTTTCCGCCATGTCAAGGTACTTATCTTGCCTAGGAGGTTGGCTACTGTTATCTTACCTTACCTTACCTTACCTCAGCTTACCTTACCTTAGGCCTTACGGAATTACGGTGTGTCGGTACCTGGTGAAACTAATGCCCGATATTTAGGACGCGAAACGGTCGTCGACACCGCGTGCAACTTCGTCGTCGTTGTATATGGGGCATTCCATGTCAACTCGACCAATGATTTTCCCTCACCATTTTTGAATCGCTTCATAATTTTTTATACGATTTTCCTATCTCAAAATAGCACTCCCAAATTTTTTCAGATTTTTTCCGCAATCCGTTAATTTTTTATTAATATTCAATCCCATCTGAAAAAAGGTTTCTTTTAAAAATCTCAAAAAATTCTCAAAAATCTAGTTGTTCATTCCAATCATTTTGCCACCTGGCCCATGATGGGACCTTTTTTTTTTAATTTTTTATATCACTTTAAACATTTTCACCAATCTTGCAACGTTACAAAAAAATCTGAAAAAATCTAAAGAATCTAGTTTTTCATTCCGATCATTTTGACACCCGGCCCAGTATTATAGTGTTGGACTCTCAAGACCGATTCTCAAATATTCTCGATTTTATAATGAACGTAATTTGACCACCAACAGCTCGAACTTCAAGTCTAAGGATAGAATAAAAATGTAAAAATCATTGATTTATAATAAACAAATATTCATTTGTAGTTCATTTATCAACTTGTAGAGTACAAAGACATTGAATCCCCAATACTCGAGAAGTGTTATACACTCGTTCTTTTGGCCGCGTACTGGGTACGTTGAGTATTTTCAATGTCTTTGTACTCTACAAGTTGACAAATGAACTAGAAATGAATATTGGTTTATTATAAATCAATGATTTTTACATTTTTATTCTATCCTTAGACTTGAAGTTCGAGCTGTTGGTGGTAAAATTACGTTCATTATAAAATCGAGAATATTTGAGAATCGGTCTTGAGAGTCCAACACTATAATACTGGACCGCGTGTCAGAATGATCGGAATGAAAAACTAGATTTTTTGGATTTTTTTTTAGATTTTTTTGTAACGTTGCAAGATTGGTGAAAATGTTTAAAGTGCTATAAAAAATTAAAAAAAAAAGGTCCCATCATGGGCCAGGTGGCAAAATGATTGGAATGAACAACTAGATTTTTGAGAATTTTTTGAGATTTTTAAAAGAAACCTTTTTTCAGATGGGTTTGAATATTAATAAAACATTAACGGATTTGCGGAAAAAATCTGAAAAAATTTGGGAGTGCTATTTTGAGATAGGAAAATCGTATAAAAATTATGAAGCGATTCAAAAATGGTGAGGGAAAATCATTGGTCGAGTTGACATGGAATGCCCCATATATATTATATATATATGGGGCATTCCATGTCAACTCGACCAATGATTTTCCTCACTATTTTTGAATATATATATATATATATATATATGTGTGTAGATTGTGATGATTGACTTTATTACAGAGTCTCAAACTGTATATTTACTATTATATATATTTATTAAACATCTGTCCGCGACTTAAATGGACCGTAAGAAAATTAGATGAGATAAAAACGACTCAATTCAGTCAATTTTTTTTTCTCATCTCATTATTTTACATATAATAACTGAATTGATGAAAAAATAATTAAAATAATGTGAAATAAGTGAGAAAATGAATGAAATAATGAGAAACAATTCATTAGAAGGGAAAAAAAAATTGGTTCAAATAAATGAAATAATGAAGAATAACCGTATAATAAATAAAAAGGACTCAATTCAGTCAATTTCTTTTTTTCACTCCTCATTATTATTTGATAGATATTTCGAAACCAAAAAAATCCAATTTTTTTTTCAGCTCGATTTGAACAATAATGATAAAAATTAACCGTTGGTGGAAAAATTGAGGGGTCATTTTTATTTTCGATCGAAAAGAGACCGTAAAGCGAATCAAAAATGGCGAGGAAAAATTATCAAATCATTATTCTAATTGACATGGAATGCCTCTACCAAAAAAACATGAACGTGTAAAAGAAACGTACGTTTTATTACAGCGATTTAATGATAGTATATTTCGATACAAGTGCGAAGTGCGTAAATTCGAACTTTACGCACGGCGTGCGGAAAAAAGAATTGATTAAATGAATTGGCACTGTCAAAAAAAAAAAAAAAAGTTCCACTGCACGTCGCTCGTTAGATGAGATCCCTTTTTTTAATTTTATTTATGTATCTGATCCTGTGTGAGTGTGTGGATGTATAGTATGCCTATGTCATTGTCGACAATGCGTATAGATTTAAAGCCCTATAGATACACGTTACGTGGAATATAGAATAGCAAAAGACCGGAAGGGAGTGCCGATTTGTTGAACAATGTTTATTAGTGAAACGGCGGGCGACCGCGATTGGCCAATTTCTCACGTCTCTGATTACTCGCTGTTAATACATACAAAACTTTTGTAACAATAAACTTTACTCTTGCAAAAATCCGTACACCGACTAATTTTATGCTCGTGAAACTCTATAAAATTAGTTGTTTTTTTTTTTACTTCTTCAATATATGTACGTATGTCCGAATGAAATGAATTTGAAAAAAGTTATTGAAACCTTTCCGATTGGCCTGAATGTCGAACGTAATGAAATTGTGAATTTCAAGTAAATCAAATTACATCAATTTTATTGAACTCCACGTTTTTCAATGATATTTTTTCTTCAAATTTAACTTGATTTCTCTCAATTCAATCAACAAGCAAATTAATTATCACAATAATTTTCGTTATTCAGCCTAATTGAAATGAGTATATTTAAAAGTCTGAAACTATGAATTGATTTCTTGTATTGCTTGTTAATTTGCATCAAATAATTCGATTCAATCTTATTGTTATTTGCCTCAATTTGAATAAATTCCTTCTTCCCTCACAATTATAATACTCAATAATTAACTATAATAATGAAAGTTGATGTGTGAAAATTTTTCTAACTGTCAATTTGGATTTTTCAAAAAAATAATTCTCCAATATATGAAAAATACATGAATGATGTATAAGAAAATTAGGATAAATTTTTCAATTATATTTCCAGTTAATTGGAAAGTGAAAAACAAAAAATTAAGAAATACAACAATAAAGAAATGCTAATGTAAAAATCCTCAATATCGACTTTCTTGGTTTCAAATTCACTGAGAAAAGAGTTTTGTTGTTGTTAACAAAGTTCGTTAACAGTTAACGAATCGTATATTTGTATATAAGCAAATATACATCTAGTCATAGCTAAGAAATCATTCATTTGAGTGTGTTTCTTTGTCTCAAATAAAGATTTCTTAATAGTTAACGAATCATCAATTTCCTTCAAATTCGCGTCCAGTTATATCAGACGATCAAACACGATAATGGAATGAGGATTTCTTAATAGTTAAGAAATCTTGTATTTCTCTTCAACCCGCACCTGTTGTTTCAGGAGAACGATCATGAAGTTCAACTACTAATAGTTAAAAAATTGTGCTTTTCTATCAGTGCAGTTATCCACGAATGATGATATTTTTTTTTAGACCAATCAGGTATTGACTAAGACGTCATGTCCCAAGTTTTTTTTTTTTCAACGTGATAAGTGACTGTTGGATTGTCTTCACTATTTCCACCGAAAAAGATAGCGTATACCTAAAATATGCTGCCCAAACAATGCCCAGGAACGGGTTGGCCTCGAGCTTCGAATGACGCGCCTCACGTCGGTGAATGTATTATGACTGGCGCGTTTTTACTCGCGAGAGTGTAGCTAGAGTATTCAGCGGCGCTCTCACCTCTAGCGGCAAGCGTACAGACTACTACGCACGAATTACATCAAATCTCCAACCCTCGTGTAAGATTTGTTAAATGTTAATAAATCTGTATTTGAGGAGACATCGTGTGATTTCTGTCTCAACCGAATGCTTTATTTAATGTGAATACTACGGAATTTCCACAGTAGTAGAAACAACATGTATATTTACTTCATGTTAAGATATTCTTTAACAGCTAACGAATATTTCGCGAAATTTTCAAATAAATGCGTTTATTTGGTATAAAGAAACTCTTTTCTCAGTGAACAAGTAATCATAGCGCCGCTGCTGTCGACTGTTGAGAAACAAAACGGCTTTTCATTACTGCTTCCTGTCCTCAATTTCATTCATGCGTATTTCGCAGTCTGTAAAGTTTTGAACGTAGTCATATCCGGAAATACAGATCCAGGCTCTAACCTCGTTTCACCGCCTAACGTAACGTACGACCAGCAAAATAGTTATATTCACGATTTTCAAAACATTTGATATTACCGTGAACGAACCCTAACTTATTATCGAACAATTCCTCACGTTCGCGTTTACGTTTCTCCTCATCTTATTTTACCAGGGACGGAAATAATTCCGCGGTGCGTTTCTTTTTTTCTTCCCCCCTCTTTTCGCCGATTACAATTCGACATTGGAGAAACAAATTCGCATCAATCAATGTTCTATTTCCGCTATAACCTGCGTATATCTGCAGAGATTTGAAATTCGTAGAAGCAGCTTCTCTCGATTCCCCCCTAACCTTTTTTTGTCCAGATCATTTCCTAGTGCTAGAGTCGAGTGCCAAGAGAAACATTTTAGGGCCTCCCCTTCCCCCTGACGTTATACGAATGACGTAATTCACTACGGATAACGTAGTATGTGCCCAAGATAACAAAACGTAAAGAAACTTATCTCGTTATACCAGAACCTGCACACGACTAACTACTTTTGAATATCGTGTGTCTGTGTACGAAGATAGATATAGCATACCGGAAAATCTCGGTACTCCATAAATTCTGCGGTTTGATGAAAGACGAGCCCACAGTAATAACACGGGATTTTTTAAGATTGTGTCTTATCTAAAAATTTTTAAGTTTATAACCGTTCCTCGGAACCCCTTCAGCCTCAGGCCCTCAGGGGTTCTTCTCATCGTCAACCATAAAACTAAAACTCTTGTTAACTTGAGCTGAAATTTTGATTTTTTTTCTCTCTTATTGTTAGACACTCGTAAACTGGTTTTAAAAAGACACATTTTTTGTCGAGTCGATAATTTCGACAAGGATTCAAGATTTTGTGTTGGAAAAATTCGACCATTGACTTCTGAAGCCTGTATCTTTCAAAGGATGGATTTTACGTGAAAATCTTTTGGCACCTTTTTTGTAGAGAATTTTAAGAGCTTCAAAATTGGTTCAGATAGTTTTTGGCTAGAAGCAACCGGAAGCTGAATACCGGAGAAAATATAAAAACCTTTCATTGTCCTCGCGACTGCAGTCATAGTAAAACTCATCATATCTTATTATTGCGAAATTCGGACTAACTAGAAGAAGTAGAAAAAGGGTCTGGATCGAAAAACTGTGTATAATTATTAGTACAATCGAGTGATTTTTTGGGGCGTAAGCAAATTATTGAATATGTCTTTTCTTTTTTAATTGATCGATAAAGTTGGACGTTGAAATTTAATTGATTCAAGATATCGAATAAGTAAAAATTGCCAAAAGTAATTTTTTCATACTTTTGAACACGATTTTGGGAACAATTTTATTTTCGTTTAAGATCCGAGAAATAAAATCTACTACAGTTTTGAATTTTTTTGCGAATTTCAAAATCAGCAGAAACAGCGATACCTAATACTGACGTTTATGTTTATTGTGAAAAGAAGCAGAGTGTATATTAACAGTCGGTGATAGTATCTTTTCGAATATAAAACCTCGCCTCTCTTTCTCTCATCAAACCGAAGAGAAAACACGTGTTTCTTTGATATCTAAAGTATACTTTTAAAACTCATTCATTAATTTATAGGCACTCTTCTTCTTCCTACACAGTCGTTCGAATAAAGAGAAACTGCTTTCATTTTGATTTTGATTTTCATTTTATATCTGATCCCACGCGTCTGCATCGCCCACAATTCACAATCAGGGTTGTTACAAAATTAAGATTCAGAAATGTTTCCCTGAATTTTTCAGAATTTCCAGAGGAAACTGATTCGGGACTGATTTATGGTCGTACCGCATACCTAGAATTCAAATTCCAATAAGATTCCAGACTCCAAACTAGTTCCACTTAAACGTTCATAAAACGATAAATGATCGTCTCAAGTCTCTAAAAATGATCCCCAAACGATCTCAACGAGACCAATCTCGTCTTTGTTCAATCCCCAATCATCCAAACCCCAAACATTGATTATAAACGATAATAAGACTCACCCTTAGCCGGAGATACGTTCTGCGTCTTGGGCGCCACGTTTGAGGTCGATCTTCGCGGTACCGCGGGCTTTCTCGCTGCGGATGGGCTCTTTTCTGCAAAGAGAAGGTGCTGAGTGAATGACAGCACGCTAGAAACTAAGTTTCAAAGGTTGTTTCTTGACACTTGCGGCCACATAGACTCCGATAGAGTGAGTCCGTGGCTCGACTGATTGCGAGTGTGTAGTCCGTACACTGTACGACTCTTAGCTTACTTAGCTTCGCACACTAGTGCTCTCGTCTCTCACGGCCTCACGTGGCCCTCACGCATTCTCATTTATACGGAAGGGGACGAATTACGCTACTACATACCGCGATGGTATCGTGGTATAGCTACAGCGCAGCGATGTGAGTATGGAACCGATTGAAGTAAACTAGGAAGGAAGTTGACACGATATTCCAGTTGCGGACCCGGCGACAAGGACGGGTCGGGGTTTTTCAGAGACGTTGCAGTCTCGATTTTATCGGTAATACGGTCGGTAACGGAATCTGTTGATTCTTATTTCAAAACTAAATGTACAATCTATTCCTATTGAATTAAAATAACGCGAATGACTAGCATGAGGAATAATTAATCCCAAAACTTGTCGTGAAGCATAATAAGGATAATAAGTTGAAATATATAAATCACAAAAAAAAAAAAAAAATGTTGTAAGATACCTAATTGGTATATTATACCAACCCTATTAGGACCTTTAGGATCCTGAACATAAAATTATATAATTTTCGTACTAATGAATTTAGAAAAGCAACCCTTAATGTCGCCATGAAACGTGATTGAAAGAACGTTGATTAATTGACACTAGGGGTATTTTTTTTTCAAGTATTTTTTATGAAATAAAATAAATTGATAATCGTTATTTTTTAATAGACAAAAATTCAACTCTTGAGTAGCGTGAATTTGAAAATAGTAAAATTCATCATTTCACTCTTTTTTCTTTTTTCTTTTTCTCTATCAATTGATTAACATACCAAAATTGGCTATTTTCATTAATTGTTGATGTCGGAAAATTTTGTCATGTTTATCACGTTTTGAATTTTCAATAAGACAATTCGCCATTTCTATTAAATATAGAAATGTACTATTTTTACTAAACCTGAAAACTACAGAATTCGCAATTTTCTTTACATTTGGAAGTCTGAAAATTCGTAATTCTCATTCTGAAAATGAAAAAGTACGTGCCATTTTTTAAATTCAATTTAATATAGTATCTGGAAATTCGCAATTTCAATGAAATTAGACAATTACAAAATTGGCCATTTTTGATTTAATATGAAATCGCGTTATAATTCTTACCTAATTTAAAAATCTATAAATCTACTATTTTTTTCAAATTTGAAGATCGACTCGGCTCCAATTTTTTGATAAAACATCAGAAATTCTAATTCAGCAAAACAACCTAAATTTTTGAAAAATTGCTAATTTTCAACTATCAGACAATCAATAAACCAGCGTCAACTAGATCATAGATACCAAATAATTAATTAACGATACTAATAACCGTATCAAGTTGAATCGAAATAATAATAATAATAATAATAATCGAATACCTAACGTTTTTTAACGGGTTCGTATTGGGCTAGGGGCTAGGCTATAGGCCATGGTGCAAAGACCTCACTTTCTTTTTCTCTCGACACCGCATGCTTTCGGTTCAAGAGAGTGGGTCAGTTGAAGGCTTGACCTTTGTCGCCTTATTTCGATTTTCCAATAGATCACGATTATCATTTTATTCAATTTGCAAAAATTAAATTCGCTTGAATCGATGAAAGAAGATTAAAGCTGTGATTATTGAGGGGATATTCAAAGGAATCTCCCAATCCTCGGTTTATCTTCGTACGTTTTCTATACTCGAATCGGATATCTTGTGGAAAGTAATTTACAACCGGAAGACGAGGTATGGAATAGGTTTGTATTATGCTAATTCTGCCTCATTAGGACAGTTTTTTGAATACGATGAGAGAATGAGGTGCTACAGCTGATCATTAGTGTGCCCCGAATTTAATATAATTATGCTATGTAAGATCGTGTTCACTTTCGAAGTTTCTATACTATACCTATACGCGGTATCGTAGTGATCAATGAAACTCGAGATGAAAGTGACTGAGAGCAGGAATCCAGGTTTCAACTGATCGCTTATTGATCCAATTAGAGAATCGATTGAGGTGAAATGAAATTCACAGAAGCGAAATATAAGGCGAAGACAAAAATGAAAGAAATTAATGATTCGCAGAATTTCAAGATCAAGACGGTTTCGAACATTGAAGGTGTGAAAAATTGAGTAATTGAGTATTTAAAAAATCTTAGACAAGTTTTAAGTAAATAAAATGTCGAAAAATTGAGAAATTTGAGAATTCAAATTGAGGATTGAAAAGAATCTAAATTCGAATCGTCATTCAATGATGTTTAAATCCAAAATTTGACAAAAAGTCAGTTTTAGAATTAAAAATAATTGCAAATGGGTCTCTTTTTATCCATCCGCAATTTTTTTTACAACTGTGAGTAATAAATGAAAGCATGACATTTTCTGATCGAAATGATTGAAATTAATCAAATTTATATATCGACAGAAATGTGACTATAAAAAAAGTATGAAGAATATTTCATACATATGAATATAAGCTATCGAATGGCTGATGAGAATAACTAGAAATTAGGGTGGGAACGAAACGAACGTGCGAAAATAAGAGATTCAAATTCCACAATTGTAACAGTATGAAAAGAAGAAAATGATTATTCGCTGGCATCGGACTTCGGAAGAAGGTTACTCGGGCACACCGTTTCTTTACCTCCTATTATGTGTATCGACATTCAATCACTCGTAAACATTTCAATGCTGTTTCATGATTGTATCGATCCAATTCTCAATGTCACACGTTTAATGTCACTCAACTGCATATTCATTAAAGCGGGTTCTTTTTTTTTTTGCAATCTTGAAACGTAAGTAGAAGAAAAATCATAAAACTATATTATAGAGTAAATTGACGAAATCATACGAAACAATCCAATCAAGTGTACGATGAGCTTTGTGGTAATTACTTCTATATTTTGCATATTATTATGACGGACCCCTGGTTTGGGATTGTTGAAAATGAAAAATTCGAGATTTTTATATTGAATTTGAATATTCAAAAAATTCGCCATAGGTATATTGAAGTTGCAAATGTCAAATTTCGCCAGTGATATTGAAGTTTGGAATTGAAAAAAAAAATAGCTATTCATATTGAATTTGAAAATGTAAAAATTCGCCATTTATACTGAAGTTTGAAAAAATTGAATAATTATATAGAAAAACTTGTCAAAAAATGCCAATTTTTAGCAAACTCAACGATTTAAAAAAAATCTCCCTACCTATATTGAACTTGCAAATATTAAGTTTTGCCATTTACGTTGAAACTTTTCATCTTCAAAAACTCTTCATTGATTGGATTTGAAAATAAAAAAATTAAAAAATCACCATCTTCATGGAGTCTGAACCTAATTGTAAGACAAAATATTCAACTTTGTTCTCGATACGATAATTTTGAAATATCAATTAAACAAAATAAAACTCATTGCGGACTATGCGAATCAGTCAATTAACTCGAATGCGAATCAATTAATTTATTGAATATAAATCTAGAAGAAAAAGGGCTGACCTAAAGGTCCCAAGGTCCAGCAAGGCGGGCGTACATGCATCTTCATCAGACTGTTGCATTAATGAATTGAAAAAACCAAAAACAAATTTTTATTCAAACTCTTTTTTCACTATTTTTCTGTCGGCTCACTTCCGGTGATCCGGAGCCACTATCAAAGACGCTCGTGCAGAGACACAAGAGGACAGAATACACTTCACGTATGTCACGTACTCCTATAGGTGAATGCGTAGACACCGCAACAGGAGGAGGGACTCGACTCGAGACAACTTGAAAGAAGTCGAAGAACTGAAAGAGCAGAGTAGACTAGAGTAGAGTAGAGCCCGCAACGGCAATACGGCAAAGTCTGTAACCGGAACCACGCAGCGGTGCGTCTTCTGACCCCCCACCACCGCCGCCATTAATGAATATATACATTTTTTCTTTCACGGCCCCGTAAACTCGGATCGTATACAGTCATGAATATCTCACTGTATTTTTCCTCCTATTTCTCGGACAAGTCGTATTTATTGTTATTACATGGCGATATTATACATATATACCGAGAGAAAATTTCGAAGCTATTGTGACAGTCCGCTGCGCATGCGCGGAATAATTGAATTTCATTCGTCGTCAGAATCCCACCTCCGTACTTTTCGTCCTGTCTCTCGATTAATGGAATCAAATTATTCCGCGCATGCGCAGCGGACTGTCGCAATAGTTTCGAGACTTTTTCTCGGTATATGGGGTCACGACATTTAGCAGTACGACGTCTGGTTGCTAAAACGCGAACTCGTACAGTGCAGATAGCTTCGCGACATTATATTCTGGAAGATCTACAGGATTGGTATGCAAGATTCCCTGACTTTTCCAGCTTTTCCAGTCGATGAATAAGAAAAGATCCATTTTCAAATCATCATCTATACACACGAAATATATACACCATATTCTATGTTCTCAAGAGATAAATTCCAGTCCTATTTTCGAGATTCCCTGACTTTTTCCTTACTTTTCCCTGTTATATGAATTTCCCTGATTTTTCCGGGGTTCCTCTGTTCGACCCAACCCTGATTTAATCAATGAAAACGAATCGATGCACCGATAGAAGTTGATGAAACCACGTCCCAAATGTGAAATCAATTTCTTTTCTACAGCTCACGAGTTACTTGATGATTATGAACGTATTCACAGTGTAACCTCAAATTTTAAGTTCACGTGTATACTGTGTGGCGGCGGAAACGCGAACTATTCTAGTACGGACATGGGCTAAACCACGCCCCCAGGTCGGATTTTGGCCGAAATTCAGCGAATTTGAGGAGACTCTGGGAAGGACAAAGGGGCGATTTGCACGTGGGCTCATCCCAGGGCATCTATTTTCACATACGACCGTAATTTTGTCATAATTCAGTTACTCGGTATCAAATTATTGACAATTTTATGAATAAGATGTTAGTTTCTATCACACATCGATTAAAAACTCGTGTTTTTTCACCTCCTCGTTTTTATTTTTGTAGAATGAATTTTTTTTTAACGAAATTTAGGGAACCCAAAAGAACAAAATTCGTTTTGCCTTTGAGATTCTTTTGTGAAAGTTTGATATTTTTGGTATTCTTTGAACCTTTGGTTTGAATTTCCCGAAACGATTCGCGTCTTGGTTTTTATAGCGATTTTTAACGGCCAAAATAGTGTATATAGAGAAGGAAACGACGCGTTTATAGGTAGTTGCTAAATATGTTGTTTCGAGGTACTGGGAAAAAAAACTCTAAAGTACCTCAAGGCGTGAAAATGCGAAAAATTAAGAAGAGAAGAATCAGTAATAATGAATAATAATGAGAGATAAGAAATAGAAGAGAAAAAAAATTCAGATAAAAACGAATTAGGCGAAATGAAATGAAATGCGAAAATTGGAGTCCTGCACTTTTTTTTCTCATCAATTTGGTATTTTAGTAGATAATGAACAAAATATAAATGAGAAACGTACATATCTCTTCCTTTTGTTTAATTAAACAAAATCGAATGCAACAACACAAATTATTGGAAATTTTTACTATGCAGATGAAATTTGATTGCCTCTTATCAAGGAGAAGAAAAAAAAACTATGATCAATTGAATTTTATTTTAACTTCTGAAGAACGTAAAGGACACAAGTTCAAAAAAAAAAAAATGAACGAAAAATTATTTCGATATTCACAGAATTATTTCAAACCGCGATCCAACAGCAATTAAGAGATGGAGAAAAATATCTGCAGGAAAATAAAGCCCGGAAGTGGTACACGGTTAGGTAGCACAGATCAGATATCAGATTTTAATCTAGATCCTCGACGCGTAGTTGTAATTAATTTAATTTCAACTTTCTTTTAGAACCCGACGTTTCTGACAATGAGAATGGAGAGACGGACGTAACAATGACTGTTTCAATTTAAACTCATCTAGTGTGTGTCTGTATTACTATCATTATTATTATTATTATTATTATTATCATTATTTTTTTTGTATGTATTACGGTATTGTGCAAGGTAAAGCACCTGTTGCATCCCATTCTGTGGTCTCTTAGAAACTTACTGATTTTACCATTTGTGGAGACAAAAAAAAAAAATAAATAACCACAGGAAATTACAAGACCGTATGAAAACCTATGAGAATTCTATTGATTTTATACAGAGATAAGCAAAAACAAATCAGCACATGAACGCGAAAACCTTTTTGCATTATAGGAATTTCAATAATCCTCACCTCAAGACCTCGAATATTACTATTAAACGTATAGAAATCGAGCGAAATGATTCAATAATTTATTCTACAAAATTTGTATCCGTATTGAAATTTTGAATCCGTCAAATCTGTGTAAAATTTACGATAAATTTATGACGTTGTATAAAATGAATATTTTATACAAAAAAATAATTGCAATTCGAGTCAATTTTTAAGACTCAAAATCATATTTGATAAATTCTATACAAATCGTAGATATATTAGGTATAATATTAATGAAAGTAAAATTATAATTATAATTCTAGTGTTATTTTTCATGGTAATGAATGAAAATTTGAACATTCTGAATATACGTGGGTCTCCCTCCTTATACCTGGGAAAATCTGCAGATTTTAGTATATCTATGTATATCTATGTATATCCATACGCCCGTTTCTAGTAAATTCCCTAATTCGAGACCCCCTGTAATGCAGGTGGTCAGGTAAAATCGATCAGAATCCTTTTTCGGAAATGAGTATTTAAATATACATATACACGACAACTAATTGTAAGTTCTTGAAAATAGGAGCTCTGGGTTTGAGCAGAGAAGTATCAGATTCTGGGAAAAATTATACCGAAACCCAGGCTGACGTGAATCCAGAATTTGCAAACCTGAAATTCAGGATTTTCAATCTGGAAGTTGGATTTTAGAATACAAGCAAATTAAAAAATGGAGATTATTTAGAAGTTGAAGATTAAAAATCTGGAAATTAGAATTCAAGAAGATTTTAAAATCTATAATCTATAATTTGAATGTTCTTAGATTGATTCTTCGCTTCAATGATTATAATTAATCTCTCAGTTTCCATACCGCTTGTCTAATGGCATAAAGTCGTAAGCGCCAAAAACGCGATTTTAGTGGCAAAAGGTCGTACAATCTTTTTTTTCACGCCATTCGCTCTGAAAACGGCCAAAACTTATAGATCAATTGAAATTACGAGATCGAAAAATGTAAGTGCAAAAGGTCATAAGTTTGGCGGATACGTCGTTCTTTCATTACAATTTTAAGGAAAAATAAAAAAACAACGTAAAGGCAAAACGTCGTAAGCGCCATTTTGTTTTTTTTTTCAATTTTTCATGATTTTTCCAAATAGTTGTAAAAACTCGTAAAATGCAAAGATAAATTGAAAGAACGACCATTTAAAAAAATTCGATGAAAAATATTGGTCGTTAAAAGCAGAAGGTCGTAGGCGCCATTTTGATTTTTTTATTTCTCATGATTTTTTTTTAAATAGCTGTAAAAACTCGTAAAACGCGAAGATAAATTGAAAGAACGACCATTTTAAAAAATTCGATAAAAAATATTGGTAGTTAAAAGTAGAAGGTCGTAAGCGCCATTTTGATTTTTTTCAATTCTTCATGATATTTCCAAATAGCTGTAAAAACTCGTGAAACGCAAAGAAAAATCGAAATCGACGTCGTTTCGAAAAATTCGGTAAGAGAAATCGCAGTTAAAAGCAGAAGGTCGTATCCGCCCGACTTACGACCTTTTACACTTACATTTTTCGATCTCGTAATTTCAATTGATCTATACGTTTCGAACGTTTTCAGAGCGATTGGCGTGAAAAAAAAATTATACCACCTTTTGCCATTATAAATAGCAAAACGTCGTATAATGGCGCTTACGTCCTTATGTCATTAGACACGCGACATACGTTACCAATTTTTTGTTCATCGCCTACGTTAAGGTGAAATGAAAGTCACGTGACCTCGATATGATTTACACTTGGAATTTTCAAACGCTATTTTCTCAGCCAAAACACATTCGATTGATGTGAAATTGATATCAGTGACGTAGAAAAACTGAACGAAGGGCCTGCGAATCGTGGATTTTCGAATATCGAAAGACATAATCAGAATGTTGTGTAACAATATTGTTCTGTAACCCAAGGAGGTGCTGCCCGTCGTGGAGAGAGGCAGCACTTCCTTGGATTACAGAACAATATTGTTTAAAAAACTGTTATTACGTCTCGATTTTTGAAAATCCACGATTGGCAGGCCCTTCATTGAGTTTTTCTACGTCACTGATATCAATTTCACATCAATCGAATGTGTTTTGGCTGAGAAAATAGCGTTTGAAAATCCCAAGCGTAAATCATATCGAGGTCACGTGACTTTCATTTCCCCTTAAGTTATGGACGTGGTAGGGGGTCTCGTGCTGTGTATAAATACGACGGATCGGACGAATTCTAACCAGACACGAAGTAAGTGGCTACCTTCAACATGAACAAGATCGTCTGTCTTCTTGTCGCCTCATTGGTGTGCGTGGTTGTTGCCAGCGGTAAGTTACAGACCAATAGCACATGCTCGAACGTTCTATTTTCCAATACAATGAAACCTCACTTATACTTTAATTTAAATCGGGTACGCTAGAAAATACATACATATAAGTGAGAATAACGTAAAAAAAAAAAAACTAATTGAGAGTCAAGTGGTTCGATAGCTTCCACGTCAGCATTGCAATTATTCACACACATCATCAACAGGTGAAAAAACCTGTTCTGTAGATAAACGTAAAGAAATATTTTTGCATCAAGAAGTGAAATATTCTCGATACAACAAGGATACAATATTCAAACTGAGAATATTTGAATTATTGATTTCAATTCCAACAGCCAAACTGGAACTCATGGACGTATATCGAAAGCAATCAATTTTTCAAGTATTGTGTCTCGAAATATTTAACAGCATACTTAGTTTGTTATGCCTACATTTTCGTATCACAGAAAGTAAAATTTAAAACCGTAAAATGGTACCGAAGTGGAAAATCGACCATTCACCGAACTCATGTATATCAAGAGCAATCAACTTTTGAAGTGTTGTGTCACGAAATATCGCGTGTCTAATGACATAAGGACGTAAGCGCCATTGTACGACGTTTTGCTGTTTATAATGGCATAAAGTCGTATAATTTTTTTTTTCATGCCAATCGCTCTGAAAACATTCGAAACGTATCAATTGTAATTACAAGATCGAAAAATGTAAGTGCAAAAGGTCGTAAGTTGGGCGCTTACGACCTTCTGCTTTTAACTACCAATATTTTTTATCGAATTTTTTTTAAATGGTCGTTCTTTCAATTTATCTTTGCGTTTTACGAGTTTTTACAGCTATTTAAAAAAAAAAAATCATGAGAAATAAAAAAAATCAAAATGGCGCTTACGACCTTCTGCTTTTAACTACCAATATTTTTTATCGAATTTTTTTAAATGGTCGTTCTTTCAATTTATCTTTGCGTTCTACGAGTTTTTACAACTATTTGGAAAAATCATTTGAAATCATGTAAAAAATGGCGCTTACGACGTTTTGCCTTTACGTTGTTTTCTATTTTTCCTTAAAAATTGTAATGCAAGAACGACGTATCCGCCCAACTTACGACCTTTTGCACTTACATTTTTTGATCTCGTAATTTCAATTGATCTATACGTTTCGGGCGTTTTCAGAGCGAATGGCGTGAAAAAAAAAAATTGTACGACCTTTTGTCACCAAAATCGCGTTTTTGGCGCTTACGACCTTATGCCATTAGACACCTTATGCCAACAGCACACTTAACATTTTGTAGCACGTAGGTACGTTCTGCAGGTGGTAAGATTCATTGAAACGTTAAAAATAAAAACTATGCGTACGTCATCACGATATAGATAAAATGCGTTTTTTGAACGTTATGCTCTTTATTTGGAACCATTTTATTCTCTCCATTTCATGCCACACGGAATGTTCAAACCATTTTCAACATGTCAGGTTCCATCGATTCGTCAAGTATTGGCATGATATCCTGATTTTTGTTTCAGGAGTCGACCGAACCAAGGCTATCAAACTCGAAGGTGAGTTAAAGATACAGAGATTTTCGATAATGACAGATATTCACCTGTTGTTCGAATTTATAACGTTATGCTCTTTGTTTGGAACCATTTTATTCTCTCCATTTTATGCCACACGGAATGTTCAAACCATTTTCAACATGTCAGGTTCCACTCGATTCGTCAAGTATTGTCATGATATCCTGATTTTTGTTTCAGGAGTCGACCGAACCAAGACTATCAAACGTGAAGGTGAGTTAAAGATACAGAGATTTTCGATAATGACAGATATTCACTTGTTGATCGAATTTATAACGTTATGCTCGTTGTTTGGAACCATTTTGAAGGTTTGAAAACCTTCTTTACAGAGGTACCGGTGGAGGGGCAGGAGGGGCAGGAGGGGCGGGGGGTTGAAAACTCTTCACAGAGGTACCGGGGTGGAGACCGTTACGGTTACGCGTTACGCGTTACGCGTTACGCTCGGGCTCGGGGAGCGGGGGAGCGGGGGGGCGGGGGGACCGTTACGCGTTACGCATAGAACGGAAAAACAAAGGTCGATCATTTCTCACGATGAAAATCTGCTGAAAACAGGTTTTCAAACCAGCTTTTAGCCGTAACGTTGAATTTGGCAATTGTTGCTAAAAGCGTTTGTGACGTGGCGCTCGGCGCCCCGCCACAAGTGTGTGTGAAGTCCGCATAGACTTCACACACACACATACGGGAGAGTCCCCGGAGCGTCAGTCGTGGTTAGGCGCTCGCTTGAGGCGTACGGTTCTGAGCCAGAGCCCTGGGTTGGAACGCTGAGAATATAAAAACACGTCTGGGAGAGTTTATTTGGGACGTGGACGAAAGTCCAATACCTGTTGGATCAAAAAAAAAATATAGAAACACACATTACACAGGCGGACAGACGGACACACACACACACACACACATACACACACACACAGACAATACAGGTTAGTCAGACAAAGACACTGACACCCCCACACACACACGCACACACACACGTTAGGTTAAGAATACCCTTGTAATTAGGCTTAAGAACTGATAGAATATATATAGAAATGATCTGAATTCTGGTGTTCCCCTGGTATTTCTTATCCTCCCCCTGCCCCCGTCGCCTTACATTCATAGCCGGCTGAGTAGCCCGTTATACGTTTCCATTTAAGTTGTCTCGAAGAGGCAATTTTTTATTCTCTACATTTTGTGCTACACGGAAGTTCAAACCATTTTCAACATGTCAGGTTCCACTTGATTCGTCAAGTATTGTCATGATATCCTGATTTTTGTTTCAGGCGTCGGCCGAACCAAGGCTATCAACCTCGAAGGTGAGTTAAAGATACAGAGATTTTCGATAATGACAGATATTCACTTGTTGTTCGAATTTATAACGTTATGCTCTTTGTTTGGAACCATTTTATTCTCTACATTTTGTGCTACACGGAATGTTCAAATCATTTTTAACATGTCAGGTTCCACTCGATTCGTCAAGTATTGTCATGACATCCTGATTTTTGTTTCAGGAGTCGAGACAGCCGAGGATGCCAGAGTCAGGAGTGAGTTAAAGATACAGAGACTTTCGATAATGACAGATATTCACTTGTTGTTCGAATTTAGCTCAAGCGAGTCGAGCACCGCGGAATGACGACTTAATCACAGACCTCTTTACTTAAATTTCAGCTCACGTGAAATCTATCCAAACCCGAATGGCAGTACTTGCGAGTACTGCTGAACAGTTGTCCGCCGGTAAGTTCAAAACAATGTCACCCAATGAAGATGTGATGTATACGCTGGTAAGGTAGAGTAGATCCCGTGTAGAAATTTGTTAGGGAAGGCCTGAACAATGTTAGGGCCCCCATTAAAGTGTCCATTTCTGGTCCCGACTGAAAATGTAACATTTCGCAGATCAGGCCCCGATATTTTCAATTTTTGTAGGATAATTGATCAGGCCCCGGTCAAGCCCTGATATACTGGCATTGTCAAAATCTTAGCAGTATGTTTTTGAGGATAGCTTATTAGGCCCTGAGCAATACCCTCACAATTGACTGATCATGGCCTGATTAGTTCGTTATTCTTAAATAAATATACCGCTTGGATTGTGGCGAGGTCAGCAGATCAGGGCCTGACCAGGGCCTGATCAGGGTCTAATCATTTATACTAAAAACAGATCGGGGCCCGCCGTGCCAAATGTTACATGTCATCATCAGGGCCTGAACTGTGATCAGGCCAAATAATCAGGGCCTGATTGCCCCCCTGACCAAATTTCTACACGGGATACAAGATTAGGCAGTACTCGCCAGTTGAGCTCGGTACTCCTCAGGCTGCGCATGTAGCTTACATTCTTATAATAAAGTTATTCCTTCTCATATAATTCTGGTGTATATTATTAACCCTTAATATATCACAGAAGATATTCAAGTCATAGCTACTAAGACATGCGTCAAATATTGACAAAGTACAGTAGTGTCATGATGTACCTATTTTATTTTGCAGAAAAAGGTTCCCCGGTGCACAGGTATCACATTGGTAAGTGATAAGTGGATACACTTACTTGACCAATTTATACGTCTACCAAAACGCTCGAATTATCTTTGTATCCGTATTCTGGAAAATTATTCCGTTTGATATTCAGGACCTCTCTATTTCTATTTCAGAGGAATTTACGGACGCCGGAATATATCTCGCAAACGCTGTTCCATATGTCCTAGCGAGTGGGATGGGTGAGTTGAAGACGACTTTAACCTTTAAAAATGTTTTTGTGATCTACTGTTCGCTTCACATATCAGGGTGAAGTCGAGAAATTGTTTTAATTGACCGAGATTTTCTATTTTGATTCTTCATATTTCATTATTTTTTTCACTTATTGCCATTATATCATGCGTCAATAATTGGTGAATTTCCACTCTGTCATGATACGCCTATTTTATTTTCAGACGCCAAACCTGCAGATATTGCTGCCCAATTCGCGGGTAAGTGACACTCATTCGAAAAATACATCAAGCCTAGCTTGATTTTCATCCAGCTGTTGTTAGAACTGAGTGAGAGACGAAGACGACTTGATCATAACCTCTGTATTCCAATTTCAGAGTTTGTCAGGCCACTAAAAAGAGCCATGATAGCCTATTGGAAAAGACCTGCAATGACAGCCCGACGTGAGTCGAAGACGATTGTGCCCATCTGGAATGTCGCGCCTCAATTAACACTTGGAAATTGTCTCAATTATTGAGGTATCTTTTCAGTTCCAGATATCAGCACTCAGATCAATGGTGCTGTGACCAGAATTAATGAAGATTTCGACGCATTGAAGACCGAAGTCGATGCGGTTTTGGATGCTGCTGTGCTTTCCCATAGTAAGTTGGAAACAATCGTACCATTAGAAATATAACTGTCATACTGCACTGTTGGAAATAATCTGTGTAAATGTTAAATTTTTTGCGTGTTAAAATTTTTGTGTCATGTTTAACTATCCTTTTGAGTCGTTTCAACATTCGCGAATTATGTCAATGCATCAAAAAGTGTTAAAGCCAAATGTAACACAAAAGCCGCTCATTTTAACACAAAAATCTCGTTCGCTCCTTAATGGATATGAAAAATGTTAAATTTGTGTTGTTTCGTCAACACAACACACCATTTTATGTAGAAATGTACTACTGACAAATGTTGAAATGATAGTAGAACAAAAATGGCCACCGTCATCGGATTTTGCCTGTTACTACGTGTCGTGCACGGTCTTCTCAACTCGACAATTCGATTTTCTGCGAAAATCTGTGAAAAATGTGCTACGCTAACTCAATTTCATTAACTGTACATCTGCAGAAATTATATCAAGGAAAAAGTTGTTTCTTTTATTGAGCGATGGTATAGCGTAGTGGTTAAGGCGTGCGACTCGTAATGCGAACACCGGTGAGCGTCCCGGTTCAAACCCCGGCTAGGATTAGGAATTGCGAAATTTATCACTGCGAACTCGAAATGCGTTTTTCTTCACATGTATGTTTAAATGTGCATTAAAATATCCTTTACTAGTAATATCTAACAGCGTGAGCATCGAAAACAATCTATTTTTTTAATTTCAATTTTAGTTCCAGCCATTTACTTATGCATTTTCCACGCATATTGAAAGTTGAAACAACATACGATTTGACATTATCGTTCTGTTCAATTAAGGTAGTTCTGGAGGTACACGTATCAGCCAAAATTTCGACCGCAGCGCAGAGTAAAACCCGATGGTTATATCATGCCGTCGGTTAAGAACTCTTGACAGAGCTTGTCCACTCTGTCCGTCCTACACAATCACACCTCATGCATGGATAGGTCCCGTACACACCGTTACCGCGCGCCCATCGCTCCGTCGCAGCGAACACAGTGCAACTGAGCGAGACAGAGAGTGTGTCTCGGTTCCGTGTCGAGTAGAATTATTATTTTTCGTGAGCCGATATCTCCAAAACTAAGTAGTGGAAAATTGCCATTTTTTTTTTAAATTCATCCCACACTAGTACTGCATACACAAGTAGTTTTATTTGAAAATTGTAAGTTCCGTTTAGCGTCCATAATGAAAAATGTAAACAAAGTCGTATCGGTTCACGTGTTAGGTATAGGCGCCGCGTACGAAACAACCGATCTTCAATTTCGATTATCTCACAAACTAAGTAGTGGATTGAATTAAAAATCGAGGTATCGATTCGTGAAGGTTGTTTTTGCACTATACTGAAATTTCAGGCGAATCGTAAGTTGTTCGAAAAACTCCAGAACTACCTTAACTCAAAAGTGCAGTGTTAAAATTACAAAACAATATGTTGAATTTGTGTTAATTTTTACAACCATTTCGTTGTGTCAACGCTTGACATTAATGGCTTGTGTCAGATTGACATATTTTTTATAGTGGACCTACTGGGACACGCGAAAAATGTTGAATTTAACACTTTTTTTCTAACAGTGTGAGATCTATAGTTTGCTACATACCGATTCCAATGAGGCTTTCATAAATTGATCTATTTCTTTAGCCTCCAGTTAGGCAAACGTATTTGATACTCAACATTCGATCCCTGATTTCAGTTGTACCACCAGTTTAGTACTGCTAAACTACGATCCTGAATATTTTGACTTTTTATATTATTTCCAACATCAACTAAAATATGATGATTTCTTAAATTATACTTTCAATCTGGTAACTGCCATTGAATCGTAATTTCACTTTCTCAGGTAGATGTTCAAATCATGAATCCTCTTCCAGTCCAGCTGGACTGAGGAGGCGGACGAGACTATTGGTGAGTATCATCGACAGTATCACCTGATACGAAGATGCTGAATATATTTATTCACTATTTCACTGAATCTAGTCGCAGGCCACTTCTTAGCAGCTATCGCGGAGCGCATGCAATATTCGGAACCGCTTGTACTAATCTGAAGAACTTTTTGTGGAAGAACGTAAATCATCTGCTGGACGAGAGACTACCACTTTCTTCCAGCACGTCTTCCAATGGATTACTCAATATGTATATACCAGTGAGAATAATGTATAGCTGCATAAGATTGTGAGCAATAAAAATCAATTTCGAAAATATTCATTCGCTGTATCGTATAAATTTTCCATTTCCCAACACAGATTCCGAATACAAAAGAATAAAGACATTCAGAGCCCGCACGGAAAAAAATATTTCAACGTATATATGCCAATATGTATCCCAAAAACCGATATATAAAACATACATTCGTTATGTATCACTATATGTATATCGAATTTGCATTTCATAAATCTACAGATCTTGCGTGTAACGCAAGCATCCGAGGCATTGAAAATGTCCCCTGTTTTATCGTCTTTGTGCATTCATGTTTTGACTATCTTTTGTTTTGTTGCCTTTGGATTTGCTACATTTGGATCAATTTAAAAAAAAAAATGGATGCTGGTACAAATTCCGAACGATCAAAAACAGAACGGCCGATATCTCGATTTTTTCCATACGAATCTAAAAATCACGGAACATTAGAAGAACGATTTTTTTCGTAGCGACGTGCCTAAAAAATCGAACAGCTGTATCAGCGAAAGGGTTATTTATTTGAACGTTCAGTCATTCTAAAAATTTGTTATGCGATAATCAATATTCCGGGAAAACGAAACATCGATTTTCAAAATAACGATATTCTGGCCGATCCTTATTATGACCCATTTCACATTTCGAATCGTTGTTAATTTCACTTTTCGACATTTCGCCCGTTCTATTTATTGGTGTTTTTGAATTTCGACCGCGGGCACTCTTGTGACTCAAGTTAGTGTGAATTCGATTTAAAACAATTCGCTCTCTGTTTCCGAATTTTATCTGATCTGTAGAAGAGGAATTTATTCTTTGCTATACATATATTTCGATAATGCTGTACAAAATCGCGAATTTCACGTATACGTTTCCAATATTTTCTCAATTGTTTCGCAATCGTCGAGGCAAGGAATTCATGGCTATCTGGATCCACTAAAACCATTGGTGCTCAACCAGCGTAACGCTTTCGTGTGACAACTTTCTGTGACATTTGATATCTGGACCCCTATACTGAACCAGTGGTTCGCTATTACCCCGAAAACGGAAGCATTTTCAATGCTAATATATCCAAATAATATATGTCGATGATATATGTAAGGATATATTTAACATACCATCACTATATATCGAATTTCGCATGTCATATATATTCGACTAATATATGTCGATGATATATGTATTATGGATATATTTAACATACTATCACTATACATCGATGGTAGATACTTATCACAAATATTAAATAAAGACATGGAGCTGACATATTATTTATTTGTTCAAATATATCATTTATACATGCAGGAAATACTTAATCTGGAGTATATTTGATTATATTTCACATGTATGCAAAACAGAGTTGTCATATATTCTGGATATATAATTAAAATATCTGCAAATACATCATCACTAAATTTGCGATGGATCTATGCAAGTATTTTTCATACTCAAGATATATTTATTGTTATATCTACCTATATATTTCTAGTATATCTGCCAAATACAACCGTCCTACTATTTGATGAATGCATGGAACTTATATTTTGTTTACTTATTCAAATCCATTCTTAATACATACGTATCCATTAATTAGATACTTCCACTGAAGTATTGTAAAATATATCAAAGTATACATATGTTCGGATATATCACGAAAACCGAGTATACAAACTATAGATTTATTATGCATCAGTATATATCGACAGTATATATCAGTATATATGTAAAATGCTTGCTTCAATCCAGCGTAAATTTTGTGATGATGTATTTGCAGAGATTTCAATTATATATCCGGAATATATTACAACTCTATTCCGCATATATGTAAAATATAATTTAATATACTTCAGATTTATTACTTGGAACATGTATGAAAGATATATTTGAACGTATGAACAATATGTAAACCCCATATATTTGTTTTATATTCGTCATATACTGTTTATATGTAAACATATAATTGATCACTCACTTACAATGCATATATGTCATATGTATGGGTAATACATTTTACTTATATTTATTCACATATATTTTTAGTATATGTGACCGCTTACTTCAGCGCATAGATGAAATATATATGGTTAATATATTTTACATACATTTATTCGCATATATTTTCTATACATTTCGAATATAAAACGGATTTCGAGTAAACGATGTCGAAGTTTCACGCGTATCTCATCTATAAGTATCCGTAGAGTAGGAGTAAAATCAAGCGAGCGAGCGTGGCGCAGCAGGTAGGGCGCGCGGCGATATATATTATGTGAGTTATATAACCATATATATATTTATTATACATAATATACATATGTACACATATATATGCAATATAACTCAAATATACGTAAATTACAATCAACATATACTGAAAAGCGGCCAAAAATGATCTATTTATTATATATGTTTATATGTATGTGTGACATATAAATAATATATTATTCTCGCATATATATTTTTCCATTCTTCGGATACATATTTGATAGATAAAATATGCATGAAATATATATTACAACGTATATGTATCGTATATGTATCGTATACACAGAATACATGAAATATACATTCCTGTATATATATTTTATAGACTAATAGCGGCAAAAATGGAAGAATTTTAAATATATATAAAATATATGCCTGTTTGTACATTTTTTATATGCAGGATATAAAACACATACTCTTTCTTGATATATTTTAAATATATAAATTTCCGTGCGGGATCCTCACAGAACATCGCCAATGAAACAAAAGCTCCGTAGCAAATATGGTCGAAAAGTTACTTCACTTTTTCTAACCACGTCTCAACGTTTTCCAAGTCGATTAAATAATTCTTATCAACCGTTAATTCGAATGACGTGATGTGTGAATTAATCGTAACATCATCTGAGCAAATATTACCATAATCTCGTGTGCTGAAAGATATTTAGGAAAACTTGTGCAAACTTTGTTACATCGCGTGTCTAATGGCATAATGTCTTAAGCGCCAAAAACGCGATTTTGGTGGCAAAAGGTCGTATAATTGATACGTCGTTCTTTCATTACAATTTTTAAGAAAAAATAAAAAACAACGTAAAGGCAAGACGCTGTAAGCGCCATTTTGATTTTTTTTCTTCAATTTTTCATGATTTTCCTAAATAGTTGTAAAAACTCGTAAAACGCAAAGATAAATTGAAAGAACGACCAGTTAAAAAAAATTCGATAAAAAATATTGGTAGTTAAAAGCAGAAGGTCGTAGGCGCCATTTTGATTTTTTTTATTCCTCATGATTTTTTTTAAATAGCTGTAAAAACTCGTAAAACGCAAAGATAAATTGAAAGAACGACCAGTTAAAAAAATTCGATAAAAAATATTGGTAGTAAAAAGTAGAAGGTCGTAAGCGCCATTTTGATATTTTTCAATTCTTCATGATATTTCCAAATAGCTGTAAAAACTCGTGAAACGCAAAGAAAAATCGAAATCGACGTCGTTTCGAAAAATTCGATAAGAGAAATCGCAGTTAAAAGCAGAAGGTCGTATCCGCCCAACTTACGACCTTTTGCACTTTCATTTTTCGATCTCGTAATTTCAATTGATCTATACGTTCCGAACGTTTTCAGAGCGATTGGCGTGAAAAAAAAATTATACGACCTTTTGCCATTATAAACAGCAAAACGTCGTATAACGGCGCTTACGTCCTTATGTCATTAGACACGCGACATACGTTACCAATTTTTTGTTCATCGCCTACGTTAAGGTGAAATGAAAGTCACGTGACCTCGATATGATTTACACTTGGAATTTTCAAACGCTATTTTCTCAGCCAAAACACATTCGATTGATGTGAAATTGAAATCAGTGACGTAGAAAAACTGAACGAAGGGCCTGCGAATCGTGGATTTTCGAATATCGAAAGACATAATCAGAATGTTGTGTAACAATATTGTTCTGTAACCCAAGGAGGTGCTGCCCGTCGTGGAGAGAGGCAGCACTTCCTTGGATTACAGAACAATATTGTTTAAAAAACTGTTATTACGTCTCGATTTTTGAAAATCCACGATTGGCAGGCCCTTCATTGAGTTTTTCTACGTCACTGATATCAATTTCACATCAATTGAATGTGTTTTGGCTGAGAAAATAGCGTTTGAAAATCCCAACCGTAAATCATATCGAGGTCACGTGACTTTCATTTCCCCTTAAGTTATCGACGTGGTAGGGGGTCTCGTGCTGTGTATAAATACGACGGATCGGACGAATTCTAACCAGACACGAAGTAAGTGGCTACCTTCAACATGAACAAGATCGTCTGTCTTCTTGTCGCCTCATTGGTGTGCGTGGTTGTTGCCAGCGGTAAGTTACAGACCAATAGCACATGCTCGAACGTTCTATTTTCCAATACAATGAAACCTCACTTATACTTTAATTTAAATCGGGTACGCTAGAAAATACATACATATAAGTGAGAATAACGTAAAAAAAAAAACTAATTGAGAGTCAAGTGGTTCGATAGCTTCCACGTCAGCATTGCAATTATTCACACACATCATCAACAGGTGAAAAAACCTGTTCTGTAGATAAACGTAAAGAAATATTTTTGCATCAAGAAGTGAAATATTCTCGATACAACAAGGATACAATATTCAAACTGAGAATATTTGAATTATTGATTTCAATTCCAACAGCCAAACTGGAACTCATGGACGTATATCGAAAGCAATCAATTTTTCAAGTATTGTGTCTCGAAATATTTAACAGCATACTTAGTTTGTTATGCCTACATTTTCGTATCACAGAAAGTAAAATTTAAAACCGTAAAATGGTACCGAAGTGGAAAATCGACCATTCACCGAACTCATGTATATCAAGAGCAATCAACTTTTGAAGTGTTGTGTCACGAAATATCGCGTGTCTAATGACATAAGGACGTAAGCGCCATTGTACGACGTTTTGCTGTTTATAATGGCATAAAGTCGTATAATTTTTTTTTTCATGCCAATCGCTCTGAAAACATTCGAAACGTATCAATTGTAATTACAAGATCGAAAAATGTAAGTGCAAAAGGTCGTAAGTTGGGCGCTTACGACCTTCTGCTTTTAACTACCAATATTTTTTATCGAATTTTTTTTAAATGGTCGTTCTTTCAATTTATCTTTGCGTTTTACGAGTTTTTACAGCTATTTAAAAAAAAATCATGAGAAATAAAAAAAATCAAAATGGCGCTTACGACCTTCTGCTTTTAACTACCAATATTTTTTATCGAATTTTTTTAAATGGTCGTTCTTTCAATTTATCTTTGCGTTCTACGAGTTTTTACAACTATTTGGAAAAATCATTTGAAATCATGTAAAAAATGGCGCTTACGACGTTTTGCCTTTACGTTGTTTTCTATTTTTCCTTAAAAATTGTAATGCAAGAACGACGTATCCGCCCAACTTACGACCTTTTGCACTTACATTTTTTGATCTCGTAATTTCAATTGATCTATACGTTTCGGGCGTTTTCAGAGCGAATGGCGTGAAAAAAAAAAATTGTACGACCTTTTGTCACCAAAATCGCGTTTTTGGCGCTTACGACCTTATGCCATTAGACACCTTATGCCAACAGCACACTTAACATTTTGTAGCACGTAGGTACGTTCTGCAGGTGGTAAGATTCATTGAAACGTTAAAAATAAAAACTATGCGTACGTCATCACGATATAGATAAAATGCGTTTTTTGAACGTTATGCTCTTTATTTGGAACCATTTTATTCTCTCCATTTCATGCTACACGGAATATTCAAACCATTTTCAACATGTCAGGTTCCACTCGATTCGTCAAGTATTGTCATGATATCCTGATTTTTGTTTCAGGAGTCGACCGAACCAAGGCTATCAAACTCGAAGGTGAGTTAAAGATACAGAGATTTTCGATAATGACAGATATTCACTTGTTGTTCGAATTTATAACGTTATGCTCTTTGTTTGGAACCATTTTATTCTCTACATTTTATGCTACACGGAATGTTCAAACCATTTTCAACATGTCAGGTTCCACTCGATTCGTCAAGTATTGTCATGATATCCTGATTTTTGTTTCAGGAGTCGACCGAACCAAGACTATCAAACGTGAAGGTGAGTTAAAGATACAGAGATTTTCGATAATGACAGATATTCACTTGTTGATCGAATTTATAAGGTTATGCTCTTTGTTTGGAACCATTTTATTCTCTACATTTTATGCTACACGGAATGTTCAAACCATTTTCAACATGTCAGGTTCCACTCGATTCGTCAAGTATTGTCATGATATCCTGATTTTTGTTTCAGGAGTCGACCCAACCGAGGCTACCACCAGTGAGTTAAAGATACAGAGATTTTCGATAATGACAGATATTCACCTGTTGTTCGAATTTATAACGTTATGCTCTTTGTTTGGAACCATTTTATTCTCTACATTTTATGCTACACGGAATGTTCAAACCATTTTCAACATGTCAGGTTCCACTCGATTCGTCAAGTATTGTCATGATATCCTGATTTTTGTTTCAGGAGTCAACCAGGCGCTGGTCCCAGCAGCAGCAGTGAGTTAAAGATACAGAGATTTTCGATAATGACAGATATTCACTTGTTCTTTGAATTTATAACGTTATGCTCTTTGTTTGGAACCATTTTATTCTCTACATTTTATGCTACACGGAATGTTCAAACCATTTTCAACATGTCAGGTTCCACTCGATTCGTCAAGTATTGTCATGATATGCTGATTTTTGTTTCAGGAGTCAACCCAACCAAGGCTGCCAAAATCAACAGTAAGTTGAAGATACAGAGATTTTCGATAATGACAGATATTCACTTGTTGTTCGAATTTATAACGTTATGCTCTTTGTTTGGAACCATTTTATTCTCTACATTTTATGCTACACGGAAGGTTCAAACCATTTTCAACATGTCAGGTTCCACTCGATTCGTCAAGTATTGTCATGATATCCTGATTTTTGTTTCAGAAGTCGAACCAAACTATCAAACCATCTACGGTGAGTTAAAGATACAGAGATTTTCGATAATGACAGATATTCACTTGTTGTTCGAATTTATAAGGTTATGCTCTTTGTTTGGAACCATTTTATTCTCTACATTTTATGCTACACGGAATGTTCAAACCATTTTCAACATGTCAGGTTCCACTCGATTCGTCAAGTATTGTCACGATATCCTGATTTTTGTTTCAGGAGTCGACCGAACCAAGGATATCAAACTCGAAGGTGAGTTAAAGATACAGAGATTTTAGATAATGACAGATATTCACTTGTTCGAATTTATAACGTTATGCTCTTTGTTTGGAACCATTTTATTCTCTACATTTTATGCTACACGGAATGTTCAAACCATTTTCAACATGTCAGGTTCCACTCGATTCGTCAAGTATTGTCATGATATCCCGATTTTTGTTTCAGGATACGACCCAGGCGCGGCTGCTGCCGCAGCTGCCGCCGCGGCTGCCATAAGCAGAGGTGAGTTAAAGATACAGATTTCCGATAATGACAGATATTCACTTGTTGTTCGAATTTATAACGTTATGCTCTTTGTTTGGAACCATTTTATTCTCTACATTTCATGCTACACGGAATGTTCAAACCATTTTCAACATGTCAGATTCCACTCGATTCGTCAAGTATTGTCATGACATCCTGATTTTTGTTTCAGGAGTCGACCCACCCGCGGCGAACAAACTCAAAGGTGAGTTAAAGATACAGAGATTTTCGATAATGACAGATATTCACTTGTTGTTCGAATTTATAAGGTTATGCTCTTTGTTTGGAACCATTTTATTCTCTACATTTTATGCTACACGGAATGTTCAAACCATTTTCAACATGTCAGGTTCCACTCGATTCGTCAAGTATTGTCATGATATCCTGATTTTTGTTTCATGAGTCGGTCCAACCGAAGCTGCCATCAACGGTGAGTTAAAGATACAGAGATTTTCGATAATGACAGATATTCACCTGTTGTTCGAATTTATAACGTTATGCTCTTTGTTTGGAACCATTTTATTCTCTCCATTTTATGCCACACGGAATGTTCAAACCATTTTCAACATGTCAGGTTCCACTCGATTCGTCAAGTATTGTCATGATATCCTGATTTTTGTTTCAGGAGTCGACCGAACCAAGACTATCAAACGTGAAGGTGAGTTAAAGATACAGGGATTTTCAATAATGACAGATATTCACCTGTTGTACGAATTTATAACGTTATGTTCTTTGTTTGGAACCATTTTATTCTCTACATTTCGTGCTACGCGGAATGTTCAAACCATTTTCAACATGTCAGGTTCCAGTCGATTCATCAAATATTGTCATGATACCCTGATTTTTGTTTCAGAAGTCGACCCAGCCGAGGTTGCCAGAATCAGGAGTGAGTTAAAGATACAGAGACTTTCGATAATGACAGATATTGACTTGTTATTCGAATTTAGCTCAAGCGAGTCGAGCACCGCGGAATGACGACTTAATCACAGTCCTCTTTACTTAAATTTCAGCTCACGTGAAATCTGTCCAAACCCGACTGGCAGTACTTGCGAGTACTGTTGAACAGATGTCCGCCGGTAAATTCAAAACAATGTCACCCAATGAAGATGTGATGTATACGCTGGTAAGGTAGAGTAGATACAGGATTAGGTAGTACTCGCCAGGTGAGCTCGGTACTCCTCAGGCTGCGCATGTAGCTTATATTCTTATAATAAAGTTATTCATTCTCAACGCCGGACATGGAAACCCAAGGCCCCTAGGCAAGTAGAGGTCAGGGCCCCTTTTTAAAATTTTTGAATAAATCAAAAATGTTAATAATTCATGATTTGATCAAATTTAATCAAATAATTTTTCATTTTTTTTTTTTTTCGGCCCCTGACGGGGCCGCCCTACAAGGTCGGGCCCCTAGGCCAGTGCCTAGTGTGCCTAGGCATAAGTCCGGCTCTGTTCATTCTCATATAATTCTGGTGTATATTATTAACCCTTAATATCTCACAGAAGATATTCAAGTCATAGCTACTAAGACATGCGTCAAATATTGACAAAGTACAATAGTGTCATGATGTACCTATTTTATTTTGCAGATAGCGGTTCCCCGTTGTCTAAGTATGACGCTAGTAAGTGATAAGTGGATACTTACTTGACCAATTTATACGTCTACCAAAACGCTCGAATTATCTTTGTCTCCGTATTCTGGAAAATCATTCCGTTTGATATTCAGGACCTCTCTATTTCTATTTCAGATGAATTGACGGACACCGGAATGTATCTCTCAAACGTTGTATGGCATATCCTAGGGTGTATCACGGGTGAGTTGAAGACGACTTTTACCCTTTAAAAATGTTTTTTCACCACACCTGCACGGAAAGTACGACTTTCGGCCCGCTGCGTGAACGGGAAGTCGTGCTTTCCGATGCAGGGGGTGGTGAAAAATAGTATACAACCCACGGGAGTAAAAAAGGTGATCCCAAACTGCGTTCTTGCCACCCTCGCCTTCGGCTCGGGTGTCAATCTCGCACATGCAGTTTGGAATAGCCTACTTTCCCTCCCTAGGTGTGTAATATACTATTGTGATCTACTGTTTGCTTCACATATCAGGGTGAAGTCGAGAAATTGTTTTAATTGACCGAGATTTTCTATTTTGATTCTTCATATTTCATTATTTTTTTCGTCCGACCCCCCTTGAAAACGTGTCGTTTCGTACATGCGAAGCGGGCGGAATCTGAGTTCTTGTGACTCCTTTCAGGCTGGTGACGGTCGCGCATGAAAATAATTTTTTGCAATTTCTTGTGCCTCGCGAAACTGCAGTTTTGGTAAAAAAATCTTCAAAATCGTCAGTAACAAAAAAGTGCCCTTATCGAATTGGCTGGAATTTTTACACAGCATGTCTTTTTCAATGCCAAAAGTTGTCTGAAAATTTCATAGTGGGCCGAGCAGTGGTTCAAAAGATACATCAACAAATATTCGCACAGTGGCGAGAATTCGGCGATTATGAGGTTGCAAAAAAGTTTTTTCGGCCGCAGTTCAAAAATTCAAGGGCGATGATCGCGAGTACGCAAACAAGAATAATGCATATTGATCTTGAATTTTCGAATCGTGGCCAC